>PVLD010020261.1:0-34315 GCA_004027595.1 Dinomys branickii
ATTTGTTTCCTATTTTCTTCTAGACTTTTGTCTATTTCTCGTCTGTGTAGATGGAGCATTTCTTCCATCATTGTTTTCATCTCGTTTTTTATCTGAGAAATCATTGTGGGTATGTGGTTTATTTCTGCTTTAAGCTCTTTCATGGCCTGTTGGAGTTGTTTAATTTCGGATGCAATCGTTTCATATCTTGAAGTTATGAAGCTTCCTGGTTCCCTTGTTTCTTCCTCTTCAAAACTTGTTCTGGGTGGTGTTGAGTTTTGAGACTGCGTTTTGTTCCTCTGTTTTCCCATTTTTGGGTATCAGATTCAAGATGTGGAGCTATAAATTCCAAAGGCAGTTCAGCTGGCGGAGGTCTGCTGCAAAGGCTGCTCCAATGATTCCTTCTCTTTGGGAGAATGTCCCTTAAGCTTTCTGCTGAGATTTGTTCTTTTGTCTTCCCTTTTTTTGGGGTATCTGATTCAAAATATTGAGCAGTGGTTTCCCCAGTCAGTTCAGCAGGCAAAGGTCTGCTGCAGAGGTTGCTCCAATGACTTTTCTTTGGGGGAATGTCCCTTATGCTTTCTGCTGAGAGTTCCGCTTAAAAGGCTGTACAGATATTGGTTAGATACTCCCTACCTAGTGACCTGGGTGAGGTGTGTAAGGCCGCTCCCCCACCCTCCCAGGGTTCCCTGCAGGTATAGGGATGGATCTCCTCCCCCACTCGGTGATCTGGTCGCGAGCGCAGATATCTCACCAGTTTTTGGAGTTCCTGCAGGCATGAAGGTTCCAAGGTGCCAGTCTATCCTTTGGGGCTTTCTGCTCGGCCCGCCCGATGCACGCGAAATGTGGGACTGCTGGGCGTTGCCGCCGCCAGAAAGCCGATCTCTGTCAGGAGTCGCCGGAGAGCTGCGCCGGCTCGGGAGGCGGGAGGGACTGAGATGTCTGTGTTCTCAGGGCGTTAGGACCCAGCCAATCTTTCTCCCCAGTCCCGGCGTTTGGGGCCCTCTGCGCGGCCTGCCCGATACGCGCGAAACGTGGGATTGCCGGGCGTCTCCTCCGCTAACAAGCCGATCTCTGTCGGGAGTCGCCGGAGAGCTGCGCCGGCTCGGGAGGCAGAAGGGACCGAGCTGTCTGTGTTCTCAGGGCGTTAGGACCCAGCCAATCTTCCTCCCCGCTCCCGGTGTTTGGTGCCCTCCGCGCGGCCTGCCCAATACGCTCGAAACGTGGGATTGCCGGGCGTCTCCGCTGCTAACTAGCCGATCTCTGTCGGGAGTCGCCGGAGAGCTCTCAACTGTACTTTATAAAGATCCCTTTAAAAGCTTCTTTCATTCATAATATATTAAATTCTATCAAAAAAAGAATCTTCATAGTAATAGAGTACTGAGACATTATTAAGACTGTTTTTAATGACAGCTATGTCATTTGAAAATTGAAATAAATATGTAATTAAATAATAAAATAAAGGTGTAGTAATTGCATTAAAATATACATTCAGAAGAAAGAAAATTATCGAGGGCAGTGTAAGACAGAGCACACTCATGAAAGGAGAGTCCATTGAAAATACATAACAACCTCAAATATGTGTGCACTGAACAAAAGAGCTGTGCACCATGTGAAATAAAACCCAATAGGACTGAAGAAATTAGAAAATATCCAACAATAGCTACAGATTTTGACATGCTCCTCTCAACAGTGGGAAAAGTTGACACAAAGTCTTTAGTATCTAAAAGGATTCACCAATACCATCAGCCAAGCCCTAATGGATCTGCAGAACACGGCATCTAATCACAGCCGACTATGTGCTATCTGCAAATATCTACAGAATGTTTACTAATAAACACTGTATCTTCAATCATAAATAAAATAGCTAGAAATTTAGGGACTGCTTTGGGAACTCTGGTGAGCTGGTGCCACCCCGCATCATGAGCTTGGGACCAGGCAAAAACCTGGACAGATTAGGGGCCTGGGGTCTACTTGCCACCCCTCCTCTCATCTCTCCTTCCCCCGTCAGAGCTGAGCTGCACCTCAGAGGGCTTTGGGAACTCTGGTGAGGAGCTGCTGCCCCCCACACATGAGCTTGGGACCAGACAGAAACCAGGACAGCTCTAGGGACCTGGGGTCCACTCCCCGCCCCTCCCCTACTCCCCTTTTCCCACATTGGAATTGAGCTGCACCTCAGACAGCTTCAGGATTTCTAGTGAGCCAGGCCCACCTCTGCTCCACCAGCTCAGCAGCCAAGGGGATCCCCAGACAACCTCAAGGGCCTTGGATGCTCCTCCCTGGCCCCATCCCACACCCTCAGTTTCAGCTAGGCTGAAACTTGGACAGCTTCAGGGGACTCAGTGACTGCATACCTACCTCTCTTCTGGTGTGGGAACCGGGTGAGGCAGTGGCAGTGTATGGAGACACAGTGACCACCACCCACCCACCAGTGGATAAAGGGTTAAAACTTGGACAGCTTGGGGAACCTCAGAGTGGGAACCAAGCTGAGCCATAGAAAATTGTGGGTGCATTGGGGAAACACATCCTCACCACACATACACACCACTGAGGTAGTCACACCGAGCATGAGGGACCTTTGGCTCCTTGTCCTGCCACTAAGACATCACCCTGGGAGCGAGGCTGAGCTTCAGGGAACCTCTGCATCTATGAAAATGACAAAATGAAGGAGTAAAATACAATCTCTGACCTCTACCCCTCCCATAATAAGTCCAGGAGATATCAACAGAGATGAGCTTGGAAGTCATACACCTGGAATTTCTGAAATGATAGCAGCTAAAGAAAAGAAAAAAGTCCATCAGGGCATAGGGGACATCAGATCTAAAATAATGTCTGAGGTAAAAAAAGAAATGACAACAATAATAAAAGAATTGCTTAGCACATCTAAAGAAGGCATGGAAAAATAATAGAGGAGCATGGTAAATTAATGGACACCTTGAATGAACAGTATAGGAAACAACAGGAATGCATAAAGCAGATTCAAACATATTCAGGAAATTAAAACTTCCATCAAAAGCTGGCACAACCACTTGAACAAAGCTGAAGATAGACTCTCAGACCTTTAAGATAGCATTGCTGTGAATGACTATGAAAGGAAGGATCTTTTAAAAATAACAAGAAATGAAGAAATAACAATTCAACAGCTGCAAGATAAGGCAAAGAAAAGCAATGTCAGCTTGATAGGTATCAGTGAAACAGCAGGTGCCAGCACAAATGATATAAAAAAAACTATTTGCCGAAGTAATGGTGGAAAATTTCCCAAGCATGGAAAAAGAATTGGACATCTGGGTAAGGGAACATATAGAACTCCAACTAGCCATAGCCAAAATAAATCTACACCCAGACATATAGTGATCAAGATCCCAGAAATTCAAAAAAAAGAACAGATTATTAAAAGCTGTGAGAGAAAAGAAACAGATTACCTACAGAGGAAAGCCCATCAGAATCATGGCAGATTTCTCAGCACAAACCATCAAGAACAGCTTGGAGTGAAACACTGCAGGTCCTGAAAGAAAACAACTTCCAACCCAGATTTAATGTATCCTACAAAATTATCCTTCAAAGTTAACGGAGAAATAAAATATTTCCATGATAAAGACCAACTGAAGAATTTCATGAGTGCCAAACCAACCCCACAAAGAATACTAAAAGATATTCTAGAAAGTGACAAAAAAGACCACAACTTTAAGAACAACAGTGGAAAGGAAACACCAAGCAGAGCAAGCAATTAAACAGAGGGAAACAAGAGAAACCACCATCAGCAAAACAACATGAAAAGATTAACCAATACATATCACTTATACCCATCAATGTAAATGGACTCAATTCACCAACCAAAAGAAGTAGACTAGCAGATTGGATCAAGAAACAAAATCCAACAGTATGCTGTATACAGAAACACATTTAACTCAAAAGGAAACTCATAGACTGAGAATCAAAGGATGGAAAACAATACTCCATGCAACAGTTACCCAGAAAAAAGTGGGTGTTGCTATTTGGTTTGCAGACAATGGGAACTTCAAACCAAGAACAATTAAAAAAGATAAAGAAAGTCACTACATACTTGTGAGTGGAAAACTTCAAGAAGAAGAGATAGCAATCATAAACATCTATGCATCAAATATGGGAGCGCCAAACTATATGAGACAAATTTTAACAGACGAAATAAGCACCAACACAATCATAACAGGAGACTTCAATACCCCATTATCACAAGGAGATAGATCACCTAGACAAAAAATTAGCAAAGGAATAACAGACCTAAACCAAACATGTGAACAAATGGACTTAGTAGACCTGTATAGAGTGTTCCACCCAACAGGATCAGAATGCACATTCCTCTCAGCTTCACATGGGACATTTCTAAAATAGACCATATGCTAGTACATAGAACATGCTTAAGGAAATGTAAAGGGGTGAAATTATCTCGTGTGTAGTATAGGACCATAGTGCAATGAAATTGGCAAAGGAAATCGCAATAACTCCATAAACACGTGGAAATTAAACAGCACACTCCTGAACAATTAATGGGTCACAGATGAAATCAAGGAAGAAATTAGACACTATGTACAATCACATGAAAATGTAGACACAACTTATAGGAATCTATGGGATGCCATGAAAGCAGTCCTCAGAGGAAAATTTATAGCAGTGAATTCCTACCTAAGGAAAATAGAACAAATTTATGAGCACAAATCAACAATCTTATGCTGCACCTCAAGCTTCTAGAAAAAGAACAACAAATCAAACTGAAAGCCCAGAGAACGCATGAAATTATAAAGCTCAGGGCAGAAATTAATGCAATGGAGACTGAAAAAACAATACAAAGAATTAACTGACAGTCATAAGTTCCCTGCAACAGCCCATAATTTGTAGAAAACAGGAAGTGATTTTTTTCACTTGTTTTATTAGCATATCATGCAGTATACATGTCAACATGCATATCTAATTAAACCTCAGATGTCCACACTGACAGTGCAATGACTCACTCCCATATGTGAGGCTCTGGCAAGGCACGATGACTGGGACTCAGAGCACACAGATGGAGCATGTGTCATGGATTAGTCCTAAAGAGCCAGAAACATCTTATGAGCACCTGTTTTTGCCACTTTCTCTTATGATTGGTTCTGTCATGCACACTCTCTCTCTGTCTCCATCTCTGACTCTCACACTTTCTCTCTCTCTGTCTCCATCTCTCTCTCATTCTCTGTCTCCATACCCGTCTCTCTCCTTGTATATAATTTAATAAGTCAGAATTTTAAGAAATTGGAGCAAACTTAGAGTTATAAAAGATATCTTTCCTAAATACAAAAACTGGCTTTAATTTCCATTTTTTGTGCCTTTAGAACATATCTTCTTTATTCTTATCATAGTATATTTTTGATTATATATTTGCTTTTGTCCTGTGAGTCTGGGAATGTATGTTCTTAAATAACCTATCCCTAATAATTAATAGTTTAGGGTCTGAAATCATTCATATTGGAAGTACTTGAAAGATATTTGTTTACTGAATAAGTAAATTTGTAAATAGTACTTGTTATATCTTGATGATAAAATGGCAAAAAGTATTATGGAAAACCATATGATGCTTCCTCAAAAAATAATAGAATTAATACATGATCCAGCTATCCCACTTTTGGATATATATTCAAAGATAATGAAATCAGTATACTGAAGAAATACCTGCAAAGCTTTATTACAAAATTATTCACTATATCTAAGATCTATGGAATGAGCCTATGTACTCATCAATGAGGGAATAAAATATACTTCATACACACAGTGAAATATCCTTCACCCCTAAAGGAAAATGAAGTCCAGCCACTTGTAAAACAGTGGATGGAGCAGCAAAAGAACATTATGTTAAAGGGAATAAACCAGACACAGACGATAAGGACCATTTGTCCTTCATATGTGGAAATTTAAAAGTCAATCTGATTAAAGGATAGAGATTACTAGAATTTGGGAAGGGTGTTCTCTTGGTTATTTTTTTCTTATTGCTGAGACAAAATACCCGACACCCAAAATGAAGGAAGGAAAGGTTTATTTAGCTTATAGTTTGTGGAGGTTTCAGTACATACTTGGCTGGCTCAAAGGCACAGTGACGCATAGCAGTGGGTAAACTTCATAGCAGCAGAACACAGCAAAGTCAACCAGGAAAAGGGAGGAATGACAGCAAACAGCCTCTTTTCTTCTTTTACATTGTAAACAGGCTGCCCCCACCCAGGGGGCATGTAGCTCTCACACTATCTCCATGCCCTCCTCTTCCACAGGCTCAGGATGTATACAAAGTAAGCAGCCTGGCTTCCTACTGAATCATTGTGCCAAACCTCTAGACACCCCAAGTTGACACAATGTATCAACCATGACACTCCACCCCTTGTCAACTTGGCAATCAGAAACATTTCTTTAAACCAGTTCCTAGATACAAAGACATTGTATTACAGTAGAACCATGATATTTTGCCCCCTAAAGACTCATGCACATCCCTTTATGCAAAAGGCATTTAGTTCATCTGCTAGAGTTGCCAAAGTTCAGTTTCAGCGTTGCTGAAAAGTCCAAGGCCCAAGTCTCCTCTAAGATGTAAGGGAAACTTTAATTATAAACCCCCTATACAAGTGAAAAATTAAACACTTCCAACATTCAATGGCACAAAATAAACATTACCATTCCAAAATGCACCAACAGGGGAATATAGAGCATTGGGACCAAAGAAAGTCCAAAATCCAGCGGGGCTAACGTTATATCCTGTAATTCCATATCCAGCATCTGAAGCAACTTGTGACACATTATGCACTCCAAAATGCTTTCATGAGTCCACCCCTATGGCACTTCTGATGGTTACAGCCTCCATGGCTTCTCTCTTAGTCTAGATTTGCTCCCTCCTTGCAGTTTTCCTCAGATGATCCACAGTTCTGTCTTTTCTTAACTTCTGAGGTCTCCAGTGCACCTTTTGCTTCACACCCACAGCTTCACATATTGCCCTCTCCAGGGCACACTGCCTGGCCTCCCAGGCCCTCTGAAATCTGGGTGGAAGCCTCTTTAACCTCAGAACTCTTGCATTCTCCATGCACCTAAAGCCAGGGTCATGTGGATGATGCCAAGGTCTGCTGCTACCTGGAGCAGTAGCCAACCTTTCCTTCCTCTAGGCCATAGGGGTCAAGTGCCTGGATTGCTGGACACTCTGAATCCAATTCTGAAGAGCAAATTCTCTATGTCATCTCCATTCTGGAACCTGGTGTGGCTGCCGCCACCATTCTGAAACATGGTGCTCTTTGGCTTCCTTCTCAAGGCAAGGTCTCTCAGCTTTACAGTTTTGAGTCTGCAAAGGGTGGAGACTTGCTGCTTCTTGTGATACCCTTGCACCATCTTTTTTATTTTCTTGTTTCTTCTCAGCAACTGAGATCTCCTCAGCCCTATCTTTGCAATCCACAGCTAGGGTTTTTGCTTCCTCAAGCTTTTAAAAAGCAAGCCAAAGATGCAGCATGTATTTATCAATTTATTCCTGTCTAGTTTTCCTGCGTCATATATTTATCTCAAACACCTCCTTTTTGCTGTGTTGAACAATGACTGCAACATGAAAGTTAATTTTTGTATCATCTTTTACATTAAAATAAACTAGTAAAAAAGAAAGAACATCATAGGGTTTATTCCAAAATGTGTTTGAGGGTTTTTGAAATCTGTTGTGTGCAACATAATGCACTATAATTATATAAATACATCAGAAGGAACTCTGAGCAGAATCATATTAAAGAAACTATATTCCCTGAATGAGCAGGAACAGGTATCACTGTGGAAAGTGGGAATTCAGTGAAAAGTCACACATTGGTTCCACAGTTTCTTCATAGCTGATTTCATCTCCTCATTTCTTAATGTATAAATAAGAGGGTTCAAGAGTGGAGTAAAAATAGTGTAAAACACAGACAAGAGTTTGTCCACGGAGAACCTATTGAAAGGCCACACATAAATGAAAATGCAAGGCCCGAAGAATAGCGTGACTACCGTGATGTGTGCAGAGCAAGTTGAGAGGGCTCTGGTAACTCCATCTGCTACATGCTGCTGAACAGTCAGGAGGATAATGGCGTAGGATATCAGCAGAAGGAGAAAACAGACAGTGGAAAGCAGCCCACTGTCTGAAATCATAAGTATGCCCAAGACATAGGTGTCCATGCAGGCAAGTTTGATCACCAGTGGGAGGTCACAGAAGAAGCTGTCCACCTCATTGGGGCCACAGTAAGGTAAATTCACAGTAAAGGCTACTTGACTGATAGAGTGCAGAAACCCAATGACCCATGAGACCAACACCAGCTTTATGCAAGTCTGCCGGCTCATCATTGTCATATAATGCAAGGGTTTGCATATGGCCACATATCTGTCATAGGCCATGGTAACTAGCAACACCATTTCAGCCCCACCAGTAAAGTGCAAGAGAAAGATCTGAACCATACATCCTTCAAAGGAGATAAGCTTTTGATCATTAAGGAAATCCCTAATCATCTTAGGTGTGGCAAATGAGGCCAGCCACATGTCCAAGAAAGACAGGTTTCCCAGCAGGAAGTACATGGGACAGGAATGCAAGTTGGGGGCAGAAATTACAGTGAGAACAATAAAGATGTTACCCAGCATAATGGCTACGTAGATAGTAGAGAAAAATACAAAGAAAAAGTTTTGTAGATATCGTGAAGAACAGAGTCCATGCAATACAAATTCTGACACTAAAGTATAATTCTGTAGAACCATTGTCTTGGATTTTAGATTCTTCTCTGTATCTATATAAAGAAAAGAAATCTCTGTCATTTGTGTCAGGGTGGAGGAATCTGAAAGTCATTAAGTTAAGTGAGATAAGTAGACACAAGAAAAAGAATACTGTATGATCTTCCTAATCTGTGGGAACTAGAATTGTTACATTTGTAGAAACAAAGTAAAATGGTAGTTATCAGGTCTTTGAGGTAGGAGAATTGGGGTAAGGATGGTCAAAGGGAACAAAGTTTATACTAAGCAAGAAGAATAAATTCAAGAAATCTATCCTACATCACAGCGACTATAGCTAATAATAATATTTTGTATACTTGAAAATTGGTAAGAGAGTAGATTTTCAGAGTTCTCACTATATAAATTGGTAAATATATATAGTAACACATGTGTTAAATATCATCTTTTATCAATTCCATAATGTAACATATGAAAACAGCATGTTGTATACCACAAATACCTACAATTTTGTTAATAAAAAAACAGAAAGGGAAGAAGGAAGAAAAAGGAAAGAAAGGAGATGTTAAACTGTAAATACCTGTCAACTGTCAGGTACATGAAAATAATCCACCAGGTGTTACATCAGTATAATTGCTGATATGTAATAGATAATCTAAAATACAATATGTGAGATTATAAACAAGTTGATACCAAATGTGTATTTGTCCCAGCCCATCATTATTTCCTTAGGGTGAGTTGGACATTCTGGAACAATTCAGCATAAGTGTGAGATATAGAAACACTTTTTTCTCCCCTTTTTGATCTTTGTTCATGGCAAAACATGGAAATAACCAAGTACAAACTGTGAGCCAAAAATTCTTAGGAAGACTGAGAATATTCAGATTTTCTAAATGATATTTTACTTTACTCTCTGGTTTTACCCACTGGTTATTCATCATTGTCCAATGAGTAATTGTTTTTAAGCATCAGAACTAAAACTGAATTTAAGGCATAGTTTAAAAAATAATATTATAATGTAAAACACAGTATCATCTCTCTTCTCCTGCTTTTCTTTTTATTTTGCAGACAAAATATTGCCAAGTGAGTGTTTTTGTGGTGCCTGTACATAAGTGTCTTAACACTAGTCAGCATGTTTCTCTCTTGCAGAAGAAAGAAGTAGTTGATGATAAATTTAGAGGAAAAAGATTCCTTTAAGCTCAGAAAGAAATGTTTGGAATGTAGAAGTTTATGGTCAGTAATGTATAAATATAGGACAGCTCCTAAGCTTTGAACTCAGGTTAGGTATATTGTTTACTAATTTTATGGAAATGTCCCCAGGGTGCTACAGGGAGTTACAGAGAAGTATGTATCATATTCTCAGGAAATGCCTTTGAAGAAATGCTGACCTAAATGATAGCACAGTTACATAAAGGTTTTTCCGTATTTTCTTTTTAGAAATTAATATGTAATAAAGTTTGAATCTAAAATGATAAAGCATTCCATTAAGGAGGACAGCCTATATTTGCAGACCCTCTCTCATTCCCCTTGCTTTTCACCAACATGAAGAAGATATAATTACAAATTTATGCATAAAACAAATAGAACAAGGTTAACTTTGAGAATATTTCAAAAAGCTGAAAGGATTGGCTGTTAACAAATTCCAGAGAAAAGGGTGTGAAAGTACATTATATACCTAGTAATAGGTTTCTTTATGATTGAAAAATAAAGAAAATCTTTGGTTTCTTGAAAAAAGAAAATTAATTACTGTATACTTGGTCATAATACTTCTAGTTAAAGCCAACAGAGGAATATCTGGTTCTAGAAACATGTTTTACTATGAATTAAAGTTCAGTTCAATGTAATAGTTCCTACAGAATAGAGATTGGGATTTTCCCCCTGTTAAGACTTATCATCTTTTCCTTTGTGGCTTTTTGCTTCTTTATTTAGTTACATTTACCTACCATTAAATTCACTTATTTTAAGCATAAAAGCCAACAATTTCTAGTAATTTTATCAAGCTGTGTAACTATCTCCTTACTGATTGACTTGAAATCTTGACAGCTTCGGTTCTTCCCATTCAGGCTCATTTACTCACTCAGAGCCTAACTGGACAGTACAGCTTTCCATTTCACTACTTCACTGTAGAAATGAAGCAGCATAACAAATAAATCAAAGAACCAGGAGTTATATAATTTATAAGAGTTGTGCAATTCCCCAGCCCACAAGTCTTTATTTTGTCCTTGTCATTTTCTTTAATTAATTTCCCATTAAAATCCATTCATCTAATTCATTTCCAAATTTGTTATTTATAAACTTACTAACTCTGAGGGGATTTTAGGATTACTTCTACTGAAAGAGCTGTTTTGAGGACATTTCAACAAGCACCTCACCATGAAATATCTGAAGAAGCTTTTATGGGTTTTTAATGTATATGAGTGACTGATAAATTCAGCATGGTATTTACAAATAATTAACACTGAGTTTCCAGATGAAATAGAATAGGGTGTGTATAACTTATGCATTTATCAATTCTTTCACTAAGAGTAAGATATTGTATAAACCTTTTATAAAGAAAATCTTCAAGAGTAAGTTGACAAAAAATACAGAGCTTTCATAGTAAATTTGTATGTTGACTCTTTAAAAATTGAAAAATATACCATAAAAAATAGTTTCATAAGGTTTGTACAGGGCATGAAGTAATATACCAGTGTGAAATATTTTAATAAAGTGAACTTGACATGGTGATAGAATTTAAAATCTAAAGGAATTGTTGGTATTTATATCTGTTTTAGACTTTTTAAAGCATCATGAGAAATGAAAATTACTTTTGTCCCCTTTGAACTTTCATAAATATATTACATTTAAAAAACTTAATTGCAATGCCTTTTTTGGTAATAGATGCTACTACTGCATAGACCGGATCTTAAATCTGAAGCTAAAAGCCTTGGCAGATACAACGGACATAATCACAGATGGAGAACTGCTAACAGGCTTCATTATAACTGTATCATTCTGCTATCCTTCCTAATAGGTCTATTATATGCAATAGGTCTATACTTCTCCTAGTATTGCCTTCCTGCTTTGTGACTAGGAAAATTTCACATGTAAATCTAAAATATAATTGAATTTAATACACAGTTTTATTAATATTAAATAAAAAGTGAAATAATCAAATGAAAATTCAGTAAATAAATACAAAGGAACTCTTATCTGCTGATTAGTCAAAGATGTTCTAAATGTAGATATTGATAAAGGCTAGAAAACTGTATATGTACTAAAATCATTGAGTGCACACACAGAATGGGTGAACCTTGTGGTATATAAGTTACAATATAATAACGATCTTTTAAAACTGGTATTAAATAAGTATTCAAAGAAATGTAAAAAAATAGACTATAATTGAATTCGAGTTTCCCAGAACTCACTATTATTACAATGGCCATTTTAAACTTGTTAAAAATTAATGTTAAATTTATAATCAGGAAAACAAGGTTGATTTTATATATAAACGAATACAAATACAATTAAAATTAACTCCAACAACACAAACACATAATTAACAATTTCAAAATCTAATTTTAACTGAAAATTATGATTATGTACTCAAATGGTATAATTAAGATACTAGGACAAACTAGTCTCTGGTTGAGTTGAGTCTGAATACACATATTCACGTATGTTTCAAAGGTTCTGAACTAACCTGAAGCTGTTGCACTCAGGCGTCACACTGCAGGTCTCCAAAGCTGCATCTCACACCTACTATAACTGAAAGAAACTTTTGAAAGCACGGTATCTTTTATGCCAGGGATACCGGGGATAAAGTAATCAACATTCTCCGGCCTGCTAAAAATAAGCTGGGAAAAATGTCAGTTAAAGAAGCTAAAAAGCTTCAAACTTGATCTTTCTTTGGATTGAAACTATATGTATACATATATTCACTGCCACCAATTAAGTATCCCTTAATGATAGGCTATTCATGGCCAATTGTCATAATGGAGGCTGGGGAATAAACCATCATAGGGCAGAAATTTGTGGAAATAAATCATATTCATTTCCACAGGGTATAAAGGAAGAAAATTTAAGATTTGCCACCTAATATAAAGAGTTGCAAGTATTTCAACAATTCAAGTAGAATAACACATTCAGTTAACAGGTTAATATTTTATAAATGTTTTCTGTCAAATGATCACATTAACTAGTTGCATTATAAAGTTAATGGAAACATTTACCATCTCTGTCCCTTTAACTTTGATTATGCATAGCTTTGGAAAATACTTATTTCTACGAGGAATATCAGATTTTTATGTGCCAAAGTATCTGTCCTCTCTAGAATTATGCAGGAAGGTGTAATAAAATTTCCTGGTGCTTGTGTTATTTTTGCAGCAATTATAATTGATAGCCTGTTTACTCATCAAAATCATTCAAAATTAATGTATACTTCTTATGCTAATCATTCTTTGTTGATAGCAAATATTCCAGAACATTCTGAGGCCTGGTCACCATATTTAAAATCATTCATATAACATTTTCTTCTGTACTAGATGTATAAACACATCCAAATATATAAAAGGTGTCATGAAAAACAGCATCTAAATGTCATAAAAAGTATTAAGTTCCACATTAGCATTTAATATTTATGATTTTTTTTTGAAAAATAAAACCACAAAAATATATTAACACACAGACACAAATTAGCATAAAAAATAGTACAATCAAAACTGATCTACAGACAAGGTGACATGGGCTCAACAGTGGTTGTTGCTTTACCTATTCATATCTTCGAAGTGTATATATATATGAACCCAGATATAGACATGCAAAGTTGGTCAGACAATTAATCCTCTCAACAACAGAAAAACGCAAAAAACAAAAAAACGAAAGCCAAAAAAACAAAACAAAAAAACCACCAATAGTTGCTGCATTGCATATTGATATCTTTGAAGTGTGTGTTCAGGATAACACATACAGACATACAAGATTGATCAAATTTAAGTGATATCATACAATAGTAGAACCATATTAGCCCTCCTGCATATATGTATATTCATATATACATACATACATTTCTGTCTCTTTCTTTTCTCCTTTCCCTCGTCCCATCTGTTCTTTGTTTTTGAACAGACTTCCTTCATGTCTCTTAGTTTATATTCCCACCCTCGGGTTCTTACACCAGTGATACAATACGTTGCCTGCACATGTACCGCTGATTTATTTCACTTATGAGTATGGACTCCAGTTTTGACCACTTGCCTACAAAGTCCCAAAAACTGTCTTTCTTTATAGCTGAATAATATTCCATTATATAAAAATGCCACAATTTTTTAACCCAGTCTTCTGTGGATGGACACTCGGGTTGCTTCCACATTTCAGCTATTACAAATTGCACTGCTATAAACATGAGTGCACATATATCAGAGTGATATGCTGTTTTCAGATCTTCTGGGAAAATACCCAGAAGAGGAATAGCTGGTTTGAATGGAACCTCGAGACCTAGTATGCTCAGAAATCTCCAAACTGCTCTCCACAGTGGTTGCACCAGTCTGCATTCCCACCAGCAGTGTAATACAGTCCCTATTTCTCCACAGCCTCGCCAGCATCTGTTATTGGATGACTTTTTCATATTAGCCAGTCTTACTGGGGTGAGGTGAAATCTCGATGTTGTTTTTATTTGCATTTCTCGGATGACTAAGGATGTGGAACATTTTCTCATATATTTATTTGCCATTTGTACTTCTTTATCTGAGAAGTGTGTATTCATCTCAGATGCCCATTTCTGGATTGGGTCTTTGAATTTGGACAGGTACATGTTTTTTAATTCTTTGTATGTTCTAGATAGAAGACCTTTGTCTGAGGGACAGCCAGCTAGGATTTTTTCCCAATTTGTGGGTTTTCTTTTTACTGTGCTGGTGATTTATTTAGATGTACAAAAAGTTTTCAATAGAATGAGGTCCCAATTATTGATTCTTTGAAGTGTTTCCCTTGCAGTTTCATTTTTGTTCATGAACTCTCTGCCTACTCCTATGTCTTCAAGATTTCTACCTACTTTCTCTTCCAATAGACTTAGAGTTTCTGTTTTAATATTGAGGTCTGTGATCCATTTTGATCTGAGTTTGGTGTATGGTGATAGACTGGGGTCTATTTTCAGTTTTTGGCAAGAGGCAAGCCAGTTTTTCCAGCACCATTTATTAAACAGGCCTTCTTTTTTCCAGTGGGTTTGGTTGACCCCTTTGTCAAATATTAGGTAGCTGAGTGGGTTTTTTGTTGTGGTTGCATCTTCCAGTCTGATCCATTGATCCTCAGGTCTGTTTTTTAGCCAGTACCAGGTTGATTTTATTACAGTAGCTTTGTAGTATAATTTCAGGTCAGGGATTGTGATTCCACCTGACTTGTCCTTATTGCCCAGGATTGCTTTTGCTATTCTGGGAACCTTCTGGTTACAGATGAATTTGAGGCATATTTTCTCTAGATCTGTGAGGTATGCTAACGGTAGTTTAATGGGAATTGCATTGAATCTGTACAACAATTTTGGTAGTATGGCCATTTTTACAATGTTAGTTCTTCCTAACCATGAGCAGGGTATGTTTTTCCATTTATTGAAACCCTCTTCAATCTCCTTTTTGAGAGTACTGTAGTTTTCACTGAAGAAATCTTTCACATTCTTTGTTACATTGATTCCTAAGTACTTCAATTTCTTGGTTGCTATCATAAAGGGTATGGTTTCCTCAACTTCTCTCTCAGTCCGTTTGTTCTTCGTGTATAGAAGTGCTATTGATTTTTGAGTGTTGACTTTGTATCCTGCTATGCTGCTGAACTTGTCAATTAATTCCAGGAGTTTTCTTGTGGAGTTTTTGGGGTCCTCCATGTATAGTATCATGTCACCTGCAAATAGTGATAGTTTGAATTCTTCCTTTCCTATCCTTATTCCTTTTATTTCTCTCTCTTGTCTGATTACTCTGGCTAGTGCTTCCAGAACTATGTTGAATAGGAGTGGTGACAATGGACATCCTTGTCTTGTTCGTGACTTTAAAGTGAAAGTTTTCAGTTTATGTCCATTTAGTATGATGTTGGCTGTTGGTTTGTTGTAGATGGCTTTGATCAGACTGAGGTATAGGCCATATATTCCTATTTTTTCTAAGGTTTTTAACATGAATGTATGTTGGACTTTATCGAAAGCCTTCTTTGCATCTATTGAGATCATCATGTGGTTTTTGTCTTTGACTGTATTAACATAGTGTATTACATTAATTGATTCGCTAATATTGAATCATCCTTGCATTCCTGCAATGAATCCTACCTGGTCGTGGTGTATGATTTTCCTTATGATGTGCTCTAATCTATTTGCCAGTATTTTGTTGAGTATCTTTGCATCTACATTCATTAGAGAGATTGGCCTGTAGCTCTCTTTCTTGGTTAGGTCTCACTCTGGTTTTGGTATGAGTATAATACTTGCCTCTAGAAATGTTTTGGCGAGAGTTGCTTCCTTTTCAATTTCATTGAAGAGCTTGAGAAGTGTTGGCATTAGATATTCTCTAAATGTTTTATAGAATTCTGCTGTGAATCCATCAGGGCCTGGGCTTTTCTTTGTTGGTATGTTTTTAATGACGTTTTTCAATCTTATTAATTGATATTGGGTTGTTCAGGATTTTTACGTCTTCCTGATTCAATTTTGGCAATTTGTACCTTTCTAGGAATCTCTCCATTTCTTCTGTATTTTCTATCCTATGGGAATACAGATTTTCAAAGTAGGTATTAATGATCTTTTGTATTTCCTTTGGGTCTATAGTGACTTCATCCTTTTCATTCCTTACTGCATGAATTTGAGATCTTTCCCTTCTTTTTTGATAAGGTTGGCTAGGGGTTTATCAATTTTATTTATTCTTTCGAAGAAGCAACTCTTTGATTCACTAATTTTTTGTAGAGTTTTCTTCATGTCAATTGCATTAATTTCTGTCCTGAGTTTTATAATCTCCTCCCTTCTTTGGGCTTTTGGATTAGCTTGTTGCTCTTTTTCTAAGAGTTTGAGGTGTGTCATTAGGTTATTTATTTGCTCTCTTTCTATTTTCTTTGTATATGATTTCATTGCTATAAATTTCCCTCTGAGGACTGCTTTCATTGCATCCCACAGATTCCGGTAGGTTTTACTTGCGTTTTCATTTATTTGTAGGTAATTTTTAATTTCTTCTTTAACTTCTTGTGTGACCCATTGGTTATTCAGGAGGTTGTTGTCTAATTTCCACGTGTTTATGTGGTTTTTGGAGTTGTCTTTGTCATTAATTTCCAATTTTATTGCACTGTGGTCCGATAGTATGCACGGGATAATTTCAATTCTTTTGCATTTAGGTAGATATGCCCTGTGGGCTAGAATGTGGTCTATTTTGGAGAAAGACCCGTGTGCAGCTGAGAAAAATGTGTATTCTGATGTTGTGGGGTGGAACACTCTGTATACATCTACTAAGTCCATTTGTTCACACTTTTGGTTCAGGTCTGTTATTTCTTTGCTGAGTTTCTGTCCAGTTGACCTGTCTCTTTGCATCAGAGGGGTGTTTAGGTCCCCTATTACAATAGTGTTATTAATTATTTGATTTTTTACATCTGTCAAGATTTGACTTGTAATGTTTGGTGCTCCATTGTTTGGTGCATAAATGTTTAGGATTGTTACCTCTTTCTCTTGCAGCTTTCCCCTAACTAGTATTGTAGTGGCCTTCTTTATCTCTTTTGATTGTTTTTGGTTTGAAGTTTACATTGTTTGCAAACATAATAGCTACCCCTGCTTTTTTCTGGGGACCTGTTGCATGGAGAATTGTTTTCCAACCTTGAACTTTCAACCTGTGGATTTCCTTTTGAGTAAAATGTGTTTCCTGTATACAGCATATTGTTGGATTGTGTTCCTTAATCCAGTCTTCCAAACTTTTCCTTTTGACTTTTGAGTTGAGGCCATTTACATTAATGGTCATCATGCTTATATGTTGGCTTATTCTTGTCATGTTATTTATTTGATGTTTTTCTTCGTTTGCTGTTTATTTGCTTCTTCTGTTTAGGGAGTTGTTTCTAATGTTGTTCTTGGAATTGTGGTCTCTTTTTTCTCTGTCTAGAATATCTTTTAGTGCTGTTTGCAATGCTGGTTTGGCATTCATGTCGTGGAAATATTTTATTTCTCTATTGAATTTGAGGGATAGTTTTGCAGGATACCTCAGTCTGGGTTGGAAGTTAGTTTGTCTCAGAATCTATAATACCTCGCTCCAAGTTCTTCTTGATTTCATGGTTTCCGTTGAGAAGTCTGCTGTGATTCTGATGGGTTTTCCTTTATAGGTGATCTGTTTCTTTTCTCTAGCAGCTTTTAATATTGTGTTCTTTTGCTGGATATCTGGGATCTTGACTATTATATTCCTGTGTGTGTTTTTCTTTGGGTTATGGATCATTGGGGTTCTATATGCCTCAATTAACTGAACTTCAGTATCTTTTAACTTGTTTGGGAAATTTTCTGCTATTATTTCAGGAAATATTCTTTTTATATCGTTTGTGAGATCTCCTGCTGTTTCACATATTCTTATAACTCGAATATTGTTACATTTTGCCTCATCTTGGAGCTGTTGGATTGACTTTTCTTGTGTCTTTGATGATATCATGAGATTCTTCCTTTCATGCTCGTAAGCTGCCATGCTGTCTTCAAGTTCTGAAATTCTATCTTCGGTTTCATTTAAGCATTTTTGCATGCTTTCAGTGTAAGTTTTCAGATCCTGGCATTCTCTTTGGACCTGTTTCATTCTTGGTAATTCATTCCTAAATTGCTCTTGTAACGTTTCCATTTGTTTGCTATTATCTTCTAGTCTTTTGTCTATTTCTTCTTCATGTGTACAGAACATTTCTTCCATCATTGTTTTCAGCTTGTTTTTTGTCTGAGAGATCATTGCAGGTATGTGGCTTATTTCTGCTTTAAGCTCTTTTATGGCCTGTTGGAGTTGTTTCATTTCGGATGGAATCAGTTCAGAACTTGCAGGTATGTGGTTTCCTGGTTCCCCTGTATCCTCGCATTCAAAACTTGTTCTGGGTGGGGTTGAGTTCTGAGACTGCATTTTGTTCTTCTGTCTTCCCATTTTTGGGTATGAGATTCAAAATATTGAGCAACAAATTCCCCAGGAAGTTCAGCAGGCAAAGTTCTGCTGCAGAGGCTGCTCCAATGACTTCTCTTCGGGAGAATATCCCTTAAGCTTTCTGCTGAGAGTTCCGCTTAAAAGGCTGTTCATATGTTGGTTTGCTACTCCCTACCGATAGACCTGGGTGGGGTGTGTAAGACTGCTCCCCCGCCCTCCCAGGGTTCCCTGCAGGTATAGGGATGGATCTCCTCCCCCACTCGGTGATCTGGTCGGAAGCTCAGATAGCTCACCAGTTTTCGGAGTCCCTGCGGGCCGGAAGGTTCCAAAGTGCCAGTTTTTTGTTCTAAGCTCGTGATCCGCCGCTCGCAGCCACTTCTGCTTCTTCACGCTCTCCGGGTCTGGGGGTGGGAGCCGGATGCTCTGCTCCTCTGCTCCTCGCGGTAACTTGGCCACGGACTGCAGGCCGCTGAGGGCCTAGGCTGCGTAGCCTGCCCGATGCGTGCGAGATCTGAGACTGCCGGGCATTGCCTCTGCCAAAAAGCCGATTTCTGACGGGAGTCGCTGGAAAGCTGTGCCGGTTCGGGAGGCAGGAGGGATCAAGTTGCCTGTGCCCCCAGGGTGCTCGGACCCAGCCAAGCCCCCTCCCTGCACGGAGCTTCTCTAGTGCCCAGCGTTTGGGGCTTTCCCGCGTCTCGCCACGGCAGTTTGAGCCGCCCTACCGCATCTCCCCCGGCAGCTCAGAGAAACACGTTCAGTTTGAACTTCCCAGCCGACGTCCCGGCATTCATGCTGGCCAAGTCTGTCTCGAGCTGGTGGTGTTTATCAAGGAGGATTGCTCCTTTGCTGCTCACCTGGTCGCCATCTTCCTGGAACCATTTATGATTCATTTAAAATAAGTTATATAATCTAACTTGTTACAGAAGTGGGCTATCAGCCTAAGTGAACTTTGTTTCTGAAATGTGCTTATTATGTGGGCATAAACACATCATAGAACATAAAAAATACACAAAAATTTTTAACAACCAGCTGATTTCATCAAAATGTGATTGTGAATTTTATAAGTCTATTTAAAAGTTGCTTTTGGATAACGCTGATGTTTAAATTGATGAGCCGTGAGGAATGCACACTTTTTTCCTAAGATATGCCAGCCTCATTCAGGTGAAGGCCTCAATAAAAACAGACCAGCCTTCAAAAGGACAGAATGCTCCACCTTTTGGTCTCATCTATGCCGTCAGCCCTTCTGAGTCTCCACAGCCCAGAGTGCATCCAGTCCTTGTGCACGTTCATCCTGTGTCTGCTGCCGCTCACTCTGTCGCTCTCTGTCTTTGTTTTGCTGTCTGTCTCTGTGTCTGTGTCTCTGTCTGTCTCTCTGCGTGTCTTTCTCCCTCCCCCTCTCGGTCTCCTCATATATATGTACAGTGGAGGCTGAGGAATAAACCATCTTAGGCTAAAAATTCCAAAGAAAGATCAAGTCTGAAGTTCTGTAGCTTCTCAAAATGATGCTTTTACCAAAGTAATTCTGAACACATAATCTCCATATATATGTGTGTATATGTTTGTGTGACTTCTTTCTGAAGAACCCTAATATATGAACTATAAAGTCATGAGTAGAATAATTCACTTCATGTAGCTCTGCAGGATTTAACTTCCCATAGCTACTGACATTGATCATGTATCCCATCCATGTAACAAGCCACACACAATAATTCAGTGGACAAACTGGAAGTAACATTATTGTGTAATCCACACAAATTTCCTGTGTGGCTATTGAATATCTGATGACAAAAGACCAATATCTTTAATACAATAAAAAGCACTTATGAATCAGAAAGTTAGTAAAGAAAACTTGAAAAGAAAAATGAGCAAAGAATATAAGCCATTGATTTTTAAGACGAAAAATAATAAGGGAGTAGACAATGAAAATTTTACCTCAATAAGTTTCAAACAAAAATTAGTAAGCCATGGCTTTCTTCACATATCAAATTTAGAATAAATACATCAAACTTTTGTTCCGGTATGATAACAATAAAAATAGCAACAAGCTGTCTTGCTGGAGACCTTCCAGTGCCAACTCTTCAACAATGCCAGAAATGGCAGTGGGTACCTGCACAAAGCTGGGCCCGCGTGGATGGGTGTGCGGCCTTTCTCTACTCTCTATTAATCATAGCTGTCCAGATGTTCACTGTGCTGTTGATGAGAGATGGTTGGAGACCTGGAGGATCAGAACAGAAGGCAGTTAGGAATCAGAGCCCAGGATGAAAGGTGCCCTCCAAGGTCGAAAGCAGTAGCAAAAGCCACCACGGAGATCTGCATTGGTCCCCTACTTCCCTTGTAGCAATGTTTGCCCACCAGAACTGTAGGGGAGTGCTGCGTGGGCCTCAGTGCATCAGAAAACATCAGGCAAAAGCCCTGTGTGTGCTGGACTGCCTCTAGATGGAGAGATTGTAAATATGGGTCTTGTCCAGTAGACAAGAGAACAATTCTGTGAAAAATTACGCCTAATCAAGAACACATAGTGACTGATCTTTTTGCTTCCTTTTATGTGCTTTAAAAAGGTTGATTTCCTGCTAGGGTTGTGGCTGTAGGGTTGGTCAACCATGTCTGAACCTGTAACTAAAACAGAAACCTCACTGTATCTAAGAGTTTCGTGTATAATTGCAAAAGTATATAATAAAGCAAAAACCATTTCTCTGTGTCAGAGGAGCCTTGCTCCATGGCCCTCCGGAAGGACCTCTGGTGTCTGTGGTGTTTGTCTCTTCTCCGCATGGTTCCCTCCTGCAGGAATCTCCTGGACCTGCTGCATTCTCTCTCTGCTGACAAGCTGATGAATTGATTTCTTTAATTAATACTCATGAAATTTAATGAGATAAGTGCAATTATTCCCGTTTTACAGCTGAGGAGTTTGAGATTTAAAGAGTGTATTCACATGAATTGTCAGTGACAAAACCAAAGTCTGACTCAGTCAACTGGACTCAGAAAATTGGACTCAGGATTCATATTCCTAAACTATATAATCCTGCTTCTCTCACTCTCAATTAGAGTATAAGTCACCATAACTTTTTACTAGACACATAGATCAGGTTCCTTAAAAATGCCAGGACATTTGGGCCTAGTCATTTCTGTGTTAAAAAGCTTGTATAATGTTAGAGATTAATGGATTGAAAGTTGTAAGCAGTCTAAATTTACCACAGTGTTTAAAATCAAAATACATTTGTATAATACAAAACAAGACATAAAAATGTTCACAACGTTTTACTAAGGGCAAATAAGAATAGGAAACTACACACATACTGCAAATCATCAGCATGTAGCAATGAATGAAATAGATAATTATTTACCTTATGACACTTAACATACCAGTTAAAAACATGAGGCCCATAAGTATAAGCAAATGAGTCATTTATGATAAATGTTAAAGGAACAAATTCAAGCAAGGTTAGGAATACTGAGAATGAAAGGGAAAGGATTGCAGGATTATTTTTATTTTTTAATTAATTATTATTTCATTTATAGAAATATATGGGATAGGGTGTGATAGATAATTTGATAGATACAGAGTACAATAGTCATCTAAAACTAGTTAATATTTACACACACTTAAACATTTAATAATGAATTTTGATCAACACTTGGTAACTGTACATATTTGTGGTATAGAGTGTGATATTCTAACACACACAAACAGAGAGTAGGCTTCCTCGAGGAAGTGACTTTGGACGAAAAGTGCAGAGGAAGACATGGAGTTAACTTTGTCTGTAACTGGGGAAAGTAAAGACTGCAAGGAGAGCCATTGCTAAGCTTGCTGAGTGGCTCATGCCTAAAATGTTTGAAGAGCACATTTAGTTGAAGTGCGGTAAACACGTGGAAAGCAGCTTGGGGGGGAAGGGGAATGGGTAGCTGTAGGAGAGCAGTAAGGTAGGGCCCCATATGCACTCAGTACTGCCACTGTCAGTACACTGCCTTTGATTCTGAACGAGACTGAGAGTGTTTAGAGAGATTTGAGTGGATACATGCTAATGGTGGATGTGATGTAGAAGAATAGCTTTGCTTGATTTGTCGGTAAAAGCAGTGGTAGAAGCTGGGAGACCAGGAAGCAAGAAATCTTACCAGTTAACATCTGATAGGATGGCTCACACTACCCGGGGTTACTAGAGGTGAGAAGTAGTGGTCAGATTCTAGATACCTCCTGACATTACAACCGATAGACTTGCTGAAGATCATTAGTGGTGTAAGTATAGCAGCTATGTCAAGTGTGATTCAAAGTATTCTAGCTTCAGGAAGTTAAAGAATCAAGATGCCATTATGTAATATGGTGGAAACTATGAGTGGACAATTTGAAAGAATTATTTTTGTTTGTTTGTTTGTTTGTTTTTTGCAGTACTGGGGATTGAACTCAGGACCCTGCGCTTGCTAGGCAAGCGTTTATTCCACTGAGCTATATCCCCAGGCCTTGAAAGATTTATTAAGAGGCTGATTTAGCATCTGTTGGCTGCAAATGACACATCTGAGTGAGAATGGGGCACTGAGCAACTCCTGGGTACGAGTCCGGACTGCAGAAAATGAGTCTGGAGCAGTGATGGCGAAGCTGTAGAGACCAAGTGCCAAGCTGCAGCCCGAACCCACTTGTCTATCACAAAGCGCCAGCACTGCAGCTAAACCCGAGTGCTCAGACTTTAGTTTAGAAAAACAACTCAGACATTAACCTCTTTTGTCTTAAAAGAAATATGCAATATTATGCATGTCATAGGTTTCCCACTACTGTCTAGACTATAAGTTCTGGAGTTGCAGGGGAGCAGATTTTTCTGTCTTATATATTAGGTAAGAAGAAGGAGTAAGGGATTTAACTTCCCACCAGTGACAGTGAAAATCCCAGCTTCTCTCCACAAAGCTACAGAATTTGAAGATACATGTTCGATGTAGTGTCCTGGATTACAACACCAGAATAAGCTCCAGTTGCCTATGGTGGCAAGTTGCTTCTTAACACAGTTTGTTGGGTTCTATTCCTTGTCTTATTTCCTCAATCTGCCAGGAAACTACTAGATTTTCTTGCCTCACTTTTGCCAGTAAAACTATTATACTCATATGTGGAAAAGTACACTATGTACAGAAATTCCCTTCCATTCTTTGTTTTGTCTTTTCATTTTCTTGATAACAATTTTGAAGCAAAAAGTTTAAATTTTGTGCAATCAAATTTGATTTTTAAAAAAAATCTAGTTGCTTCCAATTTAGTTAAATCTAAGGAAATACTACCACATCCAAGATCAGGAAAAATTCTGTAAGTTTTCTTACATACTTCCAAATGCTTTTTCTGTGTATGTATATTTAGGTCTTTGATTCAGTTTACACTAATATACGTACAAATTGCAAAGTAAAAGTTTTATTCATGGCTATCTGTTTATTTTAGGAATATTTGCTAAAAAACAGTAGCCTTTCCCTCTCTGATGAGCTGAACATCCTTTCCAAAATCTGTTAACGATGAACACATGGGTACATTACTAGATATGGCTTTATTCTGTTGGTCTGTATGTCTGTCCTTATGCTAGTATCACACAGTTGATTATTATAATTCACATCAAGATTTGCAATCAAGAAACATGAAGCTTCAAACTTTGTTCTTCTTTTGTAAGATGAATTCTTTGTATCCCTTGTATTTCCATATGAATTTTAGTACCAGCTTGTTAATTTCTATAATTTATTTAGCTTACATTTTGTTAGGGATTACACTGAATGCATATTTCCATTTGGAAAATGCAGCAATCTGAAATAGTTCAAGTCTTCCAACCTATGCGAATATCTTTGTGTTTATGTAAGTCTCTATTCATTTATTTCAATACTGTTTTATATTTTTCAGTGTTCAAATCTTACAATTTAAAGAGTTATTCAAATTATGATTTTATTGCTATTTTATTTTTTGGTTTTTTGAGACAGGGTCTCACTATGCAGTTCAGGCTGGCCTTGAGCTCACTTTGTAGCCCAGCCTGGCCTTGAACTCGCTACAATCCTCCTGCCTCAGCCTCCCAAGTGCTGGGATTACAGCTATGTGCCACCATGCCTGGCTTTACTGCTATTTTAAATTGAACTGTTTAATTTCATCTTCAGATTGTTCATTGATAGTGACAGCTACAATTGATTTTGTATATATTAATATATAGTAAAACTGGCTGAAGTTGCTTATTGGTTGAAGTAGTTTTGTAGGCTTTATTTAGAATTCTATATATCCAAGTTTTTGTTATCTGCAACAGAAATTATTTTGCTTCTTCCTTTTCAATTTGGATAGTTTTTATTTCTTTTTCTTGTGTGTAATTGTTCTGACCAGAAATTCTAATACAATGATGAGTAAGAATAGCAAGAACATCCTTACTTTATTTCTAATTTTAGAGGAAAATCTTGTATTTTGCATCAGTAAGTATGGTGGTTGGGCCTTTTATCAAATTGATAAGTTCTCTTCTGTTCCTTGGTTTCCGAGCATGTATAGTATGAAATGGTACTGCATATTTCTTATCAAAAGCATTTTCTATGTCAATTAAGATAATCATGTAGGTTTTTCTCCCTTGTACTGATGTGATATGCTGCTGTTATTGGCTTTCTCTACTATGCTTGAATCAGCCTTGCAACTCTAGAACATAATCCATGTAATTATGATATACTTTTGATATGTTGTAAACTTTGGTTTCTAGTATTTTACTGAAATATATATATATATATATATATATATATATGAAACATTGAAACATTGACCTTTAGGATTTCTTTGCCTTTAGGATTTCATTGGCCCTTAGAATTTCTAGTCAGAACAATTGCAGAAGAAAAAGAAATGAAAGCTATCCAAACTGAAAAGCTTTGGTATTAATATAATATTTACTTAATAGAATAAGTTAGAAATTCTTCCCTCTTGTACTATTTTTGGAAGAACTGGAGGTAGATTGTTGTTCATTGTTTAAATATTTTAAAGAATTTCCCAGTGAAGATATCCTATCCTGGAATTTTTTATTTTCTGAGAAGGGAGAGAGTGATTCAACCTCTACATTAAATATAGTTCTGTTACAAGAAGTAACTCTCAGCCTGTCAGAGACCAAGTTCTAGTCTCCTGAGAGTGAAGAATGGACTCAAGGACAAAGGAGATTAAGAGTAGGAAAGATTTACTGAAAGAAAATTTCTAAAGCACAGAAGGCATCCCCAAAGTGGGTTACCACCCACACTTTTTGTCTAGGGGATTTTATATAGCAAAACAAAACCACTAGTTACCTCAAACTATAATCAACCTACATAGAATTACCAGCATAGCCACTTAACTCATACTGACCAAGTAGAAAAACAAGTTACATAGCAAGGGTACATAGCAAGGAGAAGAACTGAGGCGGTTCAGAATGGGATTGGAGTGAGGATCAGAATGTCCTGGTCAGCTGTGTATTTTTCTGTTGTGTATGTCTGTTAAATTGCTCAGGTTATTGGACCATATGGTGCTAGTTATAGTACAGAAAAGGCTGTTGTTTACCTCTGGGGAGGCTCCTAGGTCCAACCAATGCGTGTGGGGACCTTGGTGGTCTCTCATTGTACCCTGGGGAGGGATGGTGGTGGGTATGAGGAAAATAAAAACAAGAGATAAGAGTTGTTTCAGGTGGAAGTGACCTCTAACCTGATGGGAAATAGGACCTAACAACAGCAAGGGTGTTTTCTATACTCTTGACCAGGCAGGATGATTTTCTCAAGACTGAGGTACTTGACTGCTCGAGGCACCCTGGCTCTGTCCTGCCCCCACATACATGGCCAATTTCCAGCTCCAGCCACTCCTAACAATTGTGTCCCCAACTTGGGTGCTTGTTTCTTGCAATTCATCCCTGGACCACAGGCTGGCTTTGCCCCATAGCCTGGTCCTTTGTATCTGTGTATCAATTTCTACCTAACTTCACCACATGCTAGACCTGTCTCTTTTTGAGTAAGTTTTAATAGTTTATATGTTTCTATGTCTATGTCTCCATTTTCACTTGCAATTTATTTATGTCTTCTTTATTCAATGAATTCAATCCTTTGTTCTTTGAAAAGATCATCAACTTGCTTAACCTTAGCTAGAAAAGGAATAAAGAAGACATAAATAATTAAATTGTAAGTGAAAATGGAGACATTATTCTTAATCTTGGAGAAATAAAATTGATTATAAGAGAATATTATGGACAACTAGAGTCCAACAATTAGATACACTAGACAAAATAAACAAATTCCTAGAAACATATAAACAAATAAA
Source organism: Dinomys branickii (assembly GCA_004027595.1). Lineage (NCBI taxonomy): Eukaryota > Metazoa > Chordata > Mammalia > Rodentia > Dinomyidae > Dinomys > Dinomys branickii. The sequence goes on from PVLD010020261.1 coordinate 27,007, forward strand.
ATAATACAGGGTTTCAATTTTGTATGCTCATATCTGGCAATATGAACAACTAATTTGAAGACAACAATATGCAGTATAACAATCATTGGTGAATTCCTACCTTGTGTAGTGAAGCTCTGTATAATTTCTAATGTTTTTAATTTTTTAATAGTTTGATCAATCTTGCAATGTTACATCTGGTAATCTGCACAACTTCACTGAAGATAACAATATGTTATATAACAACCACTGTTAATTCTTGTCACTGACTTTTTTTTTAAATAAAAGCACAAAAACATGTTAACAAACAGACACAAATTAGCATCAAAAATAGTACAATCAAAACTGATCTACAGACAAGGTGACATGTACTCAACAGTGGTTGTTGCTTTACCCATTGATATCTTCGAAGTGTATATACATGAACCCAGATACAGACATGCAAACTTGGTCAGACAATTAATCCTCTCTATAACAGAAAAACACAAAAAACAAAAAACCAAAGACAAAAAAAAACAAAGAAAACAAACAAACAAACAAACAAAAAAACCACCAATAGTTGCTGCTTTGCAAGAGCATGTCACTGACTTTTGAAAGTTGCATAATATGTGTCTCAGTGTGATCTCTTTGTACTTACTTTTTAACTTGATTTTATTCCTCTAGAGAACTCTACCAATACAATTACATAATGTGATAGTGAGTGATGAGCCTGAGAGTGCAGATGTTGAAGGCAGCTGAAGAATTTTTGGAAATTCTCAATGAACTGATTGTGGTTGAAAATTATGGACAAAGAAAATAAGAGTAAAATGTTTAACTTTGTTAAATATACTTTTAAATTCTTGATTTCTGTTTATTATTATTTTTATTATTATATTCTATTATTAATAAAAGTATTATATTATTTTAATTATATATTTTCATTATATTATTTTATTTTTATTATTTTTTATTTTAAAAATTATTTCTGTAATTTTGTTTACATTTTCTATTTTTCTTCTGGTTCAATCTTTATCACATATATGGTAAAATGCTAGCAATAAATTAGGCTATAAAGACTGCCTTTCTTAAGAGTTTATATTTTCCTAAGACGGTGGTAGAAGGATTTCTCATTATACAGATTCTTCTGCAAAGTGTCCATTTCTCTTACCAAGAGCAAACTCAAAGTAGGAAATAGGGTGATAGACATTTTGTAAGTGGGAAGGGGACACAGAAATGGAAGGAAGTCAGACAGAGGTGAGCAGGAGGGGATAGAAAGCATTGAGGGGGGTTATGTACATGTACCAGCTCCCCACAAGGAATGTAATCATTATGTACCGCACTTGTACTCACAAAAAATACTCAGTGGAGTAGTAACTTTCTATAAAAACATGAACGAGGCATTTGTAGACAAATGGATGCAATTTGAGAACATACTGTTAAGTGAAATAAATTAGGCAAACAGGTTAAATATGTTTCTCTTAAATGAGATGATAAGTAAACAGGAAGTAGGGAGAGATTTTTCAAATGGATGGGAGAACAAGATGGAGGAAGGGAGTGGGGAGGAAAGAGGATGGGGAAAAGAAAGGGAAATTGATCATAAAAATATAAGTTTTGCAAATGGGAAAGGGATCATAAGTTGGAGGGAAGGAAAGGGTAAAGGATGAAAAAAGATAAATGCAGCTATTATGTGCCTCAACCATGTGCTATTAAACTAAAAACAGGAACAAGATTTATGAGTGAAGACACATAAGTGAAGAAGCAAACTTAATATGAATAACAAATCTTCCAATTTAATCTTCTCAGTTAATTTTACACACCTCAGACATAAACTGCTCACTTTAACCCTGTTCTAATCATTGACTTACAAAACTAAGGAGAATAAATTGAGTATTTTAAGCAGAGTACTAGGGATTGCTTATATACACACCAAACTACAATGCTCACCCACAGTCAGCTGGAACCCCATAAGGTTATCACTAATAAGCTCCCATAAATTCCAAATTTCTATATTTCCTTCTAGTCTTCTATTTGCCAGTATACAGCAATTTCCCAGTAGAACTATTACCTTGGCCACTTTTATTTCTTCCCCTGTCATGAAAGTTTTTATTTTTCCCTCAAATCTCTTTAGAATTTATCCTCAAACCTTCTAAAATCCTCTATTTTAGCTTATGAAAACTTTAGGCCAACTCTGTTATTGCTCTGATAAACTGTAATATTTATTTTTTTAATTTTTATTTTTAAGACAAAAGGACCCAGAATAACACAGAAACAATACAGAAAATACCAAATTATAGAGAAGATAGTAGGGAATTGGCACTCGATTCTGTATAACATAATGTTATCTTCATATTTGTTATAACAAAATCAATAAAGGAAATACTGAATTACAGAGGAGACAGTAGGGAACCATCACTGGATGCTGTATTACATATTGTTGTCTTTGCATTTTTTAACACAAAAACAATAAAGGAAATACCAGATTACAGAGAAAATAGTAGGGGGTTACCACTGGATGTTGTATTACATAATGTTATCTTTGTCTTTATTACTCAGTTATATAGATGATGGCTCGTTCAGTTAATCAATTTTCTTCACTTCACCTCCATTATTCTACCACCCTGTCAGTGCTTCTCCACCTTCTGACATAGCAATTTGTGTACACCCACGTATTATACAGCATATTTAGAAGCAGCCAAGTCTCTCCCCAAAGTAAGAGCATGAGGGAGTAAATAAACCAAAAGTGTAATACTTAATAATAAAACTACTACTGCTGCTTTGCTTAGATATCACATTGCTTTTTTTTTTGCCTTTACTCCTTTGTTAGGGTCACGAGATTTACATGGTGGTGCACACCCTGACTATGTGACTGTGGTATGTTGTTACTGCTATGTATAACAAAAGTATGATTCTATATTTCCACAGGGTAAATAGATAAAAAAAAAAGAGAACTCTTGTGATTTGGTTAAAGTGTGACATTTGTTTACATCCTTCTCTAAACTATAATCTATTTCAAAATCATGGGTTTGGAATATTTATCCTCCTCCATTACTGAATACAAGCACCAGCATAACCTCCTAGACCTAGACCCTCATTAAATGTCCCTTGATAAAATATTTATTTCAATAGAAAATATATTGTTGGTAATATCTGATACTGCTAAAATCACTGTAAACAAGGCTAAATCCTTCTCATGTGCAAAAGAAACAATATTACCATTCATTCTTGGATAATAGACTACATTGCTTATGAATCAAAAGGTATTAAGAAAGGTTTCAGAGCTTCAGTTGTCCTTCTGTTATCTGAGGTTTCTTTGTGGGTTTTGTAACTATACTAATGACTAAAGAGAAAGTTGTTTTTAAAGAGAGTAGTAAATGAGACACACACAAACAAAAAATAGAACAATAGCAGCACATCAGTATCACAAACATAAACAAACCAAAGCAAGGACATTTAAAGTGACACAGGGTTTCAAGAAAAAATAATACGAATTAACAGCGATTGTTATATTACATAATGCTATCCTCAACTACATTGCTCAGATTATCAGATATAAGAGAGGAAGATTGTTCAAAACATTAAAGAGAATAAGAAAATAATTATTAGATAAAACATTAGAGATAACAGAGTTTCACTAGACAAAAATGATAAGAATTCACTGTGGTAATTCCATTGCATATTGTTACCTTCAAATCAGCTGCCCAGATCACCAGATACAAGTGTGCAAAATTGATCAGAACATAAAAAATTTTAAGCATTAACTATTCCTTTTACTATACCATCAGACATCAGCAATGCAGTTATCAGAGCTACATATATATATATATATATATATTTATATTTTGTATTCCTTTTTTGTTTTTTCTTTTTTCCCTCATCCCAGTCATTCCTTGCTTTGAGCAATATCTTTCCCTTTTCTATCATTTATTGTACATTTTTGAGTTTTACTTATTCTTTCAGGTTCCTACCCAAGGAGACAATATGATGTTTACACATGTGAGTCCCATTTATTTCACTTATGAGCATGGTCTCTAGTTGATCCATTTACCTACAAAAGCCTCGAGTTTATCTTTTTTTATATCTGAGTAATACTCCATTGTATAAAAATACCACATCTTTTTTATCCACTCCTCAGTCAGTGGGCATTTGGGTTGTTTCCAAGATTTAGCTATAACAAATTGTGCTGCTATAAACATGAGTGCACGTATATCACTGTGATATGATGTATTTAATTCTTCTGGAAAAATACCCAGAAGGGGAATAGCTGGGTTAAATGGGACTTCCAATCCTAGTATTGTGAGGAATCTCTAAACTGATTTTCGCAGTGGTTTTACTAATCAACACCCCCACCAACAATGGAGAAGTGTTCCTTTCTCCCCATAGCCTCTCCAGCATTTCTTATTGGTTGATTTCTTGATGATAGCTATTCTTTCTGGGTTGAGATGGAATCTCAGTGTTGTTTTAATATGCATTACTTGAATGACTAATGATGTTGAACATTTTTCATGTATTTGTTTGCCATTAGTATTTCTTCATTTGAGAACTTTGTATTCATCTCAGATGCCCAATTTTGGATTGGGTCTTTGAATTGGGGGGCCTGATTTTTTAAAATTCTTTATATTCCTAGATAAAAGTCCTTTGTCTGAGGTGCAATTGGCTAAAATTTTTTTCCAATTCATGGGTTTTCGTTTTAATCTACTAGTGATATCTTTAGACATGCAAAAACTTTTCAATAAGATGAGATCCAAGTTGTTGATTCTTTAAAGTATTTTCCATGCAGTTTGGTTTTTGTTCATGAACTGTCTGCCTTCACCAATATCTTCAAGATTTTTACTTACTTTCTCTTCCAATAAATTTAATGTTTCTGTTTAACCCTTACTCTCATAGAATGGAAAACACGGAGGAAATTGACAGATTTCTAGATACATATGAATTACCCAAGCTGAATAAAGAAGATATAAAAATCCTGAATAACTCAATATCAGCCAGTGAAATTGAGAATGTAATAAAAAACTTGCCAATGAGGAAAAGCTCAGGTCCTGATGGATTCATAGCTGAATTTTACAAGAAATTTAGAGGAGATTTAACACCAATTCTATTCAAACTCTTTAATGAAATTGAAAGAGAAGGAATTCTCCCCAATTCATTCCTGGAGGCAAGTATTATCCTGATACCAAGACCAGAGAAAAACCCAACCAAAAAGGACTACTACAGGCCAATCTCCCTAATAAATGTAGAGGCAAAAATTCTCAATAAAATACCAGCAAAAAAAAAAAATAATAATAAAAATAAAATAAAATAAAATAAAATAAAATAAAATACCAGCAAACAGAATACAAGAAATCATCAAGAAGATTATACACCATGACCAAGTGGAATTCACACCAGGAATGCAGGTATGGTTCAATCTACACAAATCGATCAATGTAATACACCATGCCAATAGAGCCAAAGACCAAAAAATCACATGATCATCTCCACTGATGCAGAAAAAGCTTTCGATAAAGTCCAACACTCATTCATGATAATAACCCTACCGAAAATAGGAATAGATGGTCTTTACCTCAAGCTGATCAAAGTCATCTATGAAAAACCAATGGCTAACATCATACTAAATGGTCAAATACTGAAAGCTTTCACTTTAAAATCAGGAACAAGACAAGGCCACTGTTACCATACTTATTCGATATAATTCTGGAAATATTAGCGAGAACAATTAGACAAGATAGAGATATAAAAGGAATAACTACAGGAAAGGAAGAAGTGAAATTATCATTATTTGCAGATGGTATCATACTCTACATAGAAGACCACAAAAAAAACATGAAAAGGTTCATGGATTTAATAACCAAACTCAGTAGTATATCTATATACAAAGTTAACACCCAAAAATCAATAGCATTCCTGTACACAATCAACAGACTGAGAGAAAAATTAGAGAAACCACACCTTTCACAATAGCATCTAAAAAGATGAAATATTTAGGAATGAATCTAACAAAAGAAGTTAAAGTCTGTACAGTGAAAATTATAGTCTCTGAAAAAAGAGATTGAAGAGGATATCAGAAAATGGAAAGATAGTACTTGCTCATGGATAGGAAGAACCAACATTGTGAAAATGACCATACTCCCAAAATAGTTGAACAGATTCAATGGGATCCCAATTAAAATACCATTAATATACCTTACAGATCTAGAGAAAACATTCCTAAAGTTCATCTGGAAACAGAAGAGGCCTAAAATGGCAAAAGCAATCCTGGAAAACAAAGGAAAGGCAGGAGGCATCACAATTTCTAACCTGAAATTATATTACAAAGCTACTGTGATAAAATCAGCATGGTACTGGCACAAAAACAGATCTGAAGATCAATGGAACAGATTAGAATATACAGATACAACTACAAACACAGTCACCTTATCTTTGACAAAGGAGCCAAACATGTTCAATGAAAGAAAGATAACCTCTTTAATAAGTGGTGCTGGAAAAACTGGCTTTCCACATGCCCAAGACTAAAACTAGACCCGTGTCTTTCATGCACTAAATTAAAGTCAAAACAGATCGAAGATCTAAATATTAAAGTACAAATTTTGTCACGAACTACTCTTCTCTTACTCCTTTCTCTTTCCTTCTAGCCCCAAGTTACTGTGGCACAATGAACTATATTAATTGACCATTTCCCCCAAATGTTTGACATAATTTCTTCCTCGTAAATATTTAAGTACACTCATAATTAATAACTAATTAATTTTTAAGTTAATATCTGAGATCCTGTTATATACCAGAAATTATGCAAAGGTCTAGTAGGAATAGAGAAATTTAACCAACACTGCACACCTCAAGGAGTAACCTGGTTAGTGGCAAGTAAAAGATAAGGAAATAAACACAATAAAAAAATACTTGGAATTACAGTACCATGTAGCAGGGACAGTGGGCAAAGTTATTACTTTTACCCTGAGGTCAAATTTTAAAAAAATAAAAATTAAGGAGCTCTAATTTCTTATTAAACTTTAAAAAAATTACTACTAAATTTTGAGTATTTAATTGGGAGACTAGACTATGTTAGTGTGAGATTTATTGAGATATTGAAAAGTAACTTTTATATAAGAAACATTCTCTGATATGACTGATGACACATTAGCTCAAACATTGACTTTCTTTTTTTTTTTTATTTTAGAAACATAAAAGTACAAAAACGTATTGACAAACAGACACCCATTATCATAGAAAATAGTACAATCACAACTAATCTATAGACAAGGTGATATGGTCTCAACAGTAGTTGTTGCTTTATCCATTGATATCTTCGAATTGTAGATGTATGGACCCATATACAGACATGCAAATTTAGTCAGAC
>PVLD010020262.1:0-34312 GCA_004027595.1 Dinomys branickii
GGAGAGAGGGAGGGAGAGGGAGAGATTGAGATTGAGATTGTTGTGTAAAAGAAGACAATAAAGAGCAGATACTGACTAACATGATACAGTGTTCAGCAGCTAACAAAAAAATTGCTAGACATGCAGAAAAGTAGAAAGATGTGATTGATAATGACTTTGCAAAAGAAAAGTGAACTGGTAGAAAAAATAAATAGAAATGGAATGATATGGCATTACTATACCAGAAACTCTAGGCTTACTATAAATATGTTCAAGAATTCAAAGAGTAATATAAGCATAATGAATATAAAATGGAATTAAAAAAAACCTAACTGGAACCTTTAAAATTTCCTGGTTAGGCTAATAGCAAATGAGAAACTATAAAAGAAAAGATGAGTGAATGTGATCACGTAGTGATATAAACCAATCAAACTGAGGTACAAAGAGACTGAAACAGTGAACTTTTTTTTTGTTACAACCCAATAAAAGGAGGGAGATTTCTATTTCTTCCAGGAAGGACTGCCAGTGGATTTATCCTTGTCCTGAATAACCAGAATTAAACTAGTGATAACTAGCACCTGTTTTAAGACACTGACACACAGGCAGAGCAGAACTGTGCTCTGTCCATACTGGCCCATAGCACAAAATGAAGCCACAGTGGGGGAAGCAGAAAAATATTTGAAGAAATGGAAGGTGGGATTTTTCTAAACTTAATAAAAACTACAAACCTGCAAATGTAAGAAGCTCAACAGAACCCAAACAAAAGAAACATAAAGAAAACTGCATTAAGGCACATCATAATTTAAATATTGAAAACCACTGAGTGAGAAAAAATATAAATACTAGAGAGCGATGAAGAGCTGTCTTACCTGCAAGGGAGCAAGGGGTTGCTGAAGACTTACGAGTGAGGCAGTATGGGCCGGAGCCCTTCAGATGACATCTTTAGGGGTTATAGCTCAGTGGAATAAGCGCCTGCCTAGCAAGCGCAGGGTCCTGAGTTCAATCCCCAGTACTGCCCCCCCCCAAAAAGATGACATCTTTAAATGGTGGAAGAAAAAAGGAAACTACCAACTAGATTTCTGTGTACGAAGAAGACTATCTTTCAAAAATGAAAGATTTTTTCAGACACAAATAGGTGTGGGAATTTTTCAGCAGCAGAAATATTACTGTAAGAAATATTAAAGGAAATTCTACAAGGAAAGACCAGAACAATAGAATTGAAAGGAAAATAGATAACTTTATAATCATGGCTCAAAATTTCAATACTGCCTTTAGTATTTAATTTTAAAAGTAAGCAAACAACAGATAAATAGAAAACATAAACAGAACTTTCAACTTTCAGCCAACATCAGCTGAGTGCTATTATTTGAAACATGCTACCCAACAGGATAATATGTACTCTTGTAATACACATGGAACATTTTCATATATAGTATTCTGGACTATAGAACAAGAGTCAGTAAATGTAAGAAGAATTAAATAATAAAAAAATTATTATCTGCCTAAACTACAATTAAACTAGACATAACTAGCAAAATAGTATCTGGAAAATCTTTAAGTATTTGGAAAGTAAACAGCATATGTCTAAATAACCTGTGTATCAAAAGTAAAAACCAGAGAAATTATAAAATATCACACATAACAAACACAATATATCAACAATTTTAGGATGTAGCCAGGCAGGGCTTAAATGGAAATTTATGGTACTCAGTGCTTATATTAGAAAATAATAAGGCTTCTAAGTCAGTGGTATCAGTTGTGACCTTAAGAATCTAAAGCAGGAAGAGCAAAGCAAGGCAGAGCGAAGCAGGAAGGAAATAAAGACAGCAGCAAAATCCGTGAGATCCGATTTTGAGATCAACAGAATTTATAGACTTCTACTCAAACTGCTCAGGATTTTTTTTAAAAAGAGAGAAAGTAGAAATTCATAATATCAGTCATGAGAGAGACGGTGCCCTACACATGCTGCAGGTGTTCAGAAATAATAAAGAATATTCTGAACAGCTTTATACCGACAAAACTCAGCATGAATGAACTGGTTTTTGCTTGTTTGTCCTTTTGAGACAGGGTCCCACTATGCACTTCAGACTGGCCTTCAGCTCACTTTGTAGCCCAGGCTGGTCTGGAACTCGCAACAATCCTCCTGCCTCAACCTCCCGAGTGCTGGGGTTACAGGCGTGTGCCACCACGCTCTGTTCCTGAACTGGTTTTTTATTAGCACATGTTTGCAGTACATAACATTTACATTCCTATGTGGACTTGGTACATGTGTGTAACACATCCAGTTCCTTCCTTCATCCCCACCCTGCCATCCCCCATCTCTTTGATCCCCTTCCCATTTGAGAAAGATCTATCTCCACATAGCTCCATAGTAGGAAACATCCTATTATGTTTTATTTTTTCCATCCTATTTTTTATTTTGCTTTTTGAGTTTCTCATATAAGAAATACATGATATTTAAGCTTGTGTGTCTGACTAATGTTATGGTCTCAAGGTGTATCCATTTTCCTACAACAAATTCCTTGGAAGACAAAGTACAAACAGTGCTCACTCAAGAAGAAATAAGTGACCTATTACAGAAGTTGAATTTATAGTTTGCAACTTTCCCACAAAAATTGTTCTGAACATTTAAGAAAGAAATAATATCAATTTACCAATAATACCAATACACAAACTTCTACAAAGTAGGGAGGCGAGATCACTTCTTAGTTCATTCTGGGAACTGAGCATTGTTCTTATTTTAAAACCGGATGAAAACATCAAAGGAATAGTATTGGACCACACACTCCATAAACACAGACCAAAATTGCTTCGAAATATGTTGGCAAGTCAATAGATAGCACAATATAAAAAGATAATACATTTTGAGCCAGTGGGATTTGCCCCCTAAATGCCAGGTTGGTATGCCATTTGAAAATTAATGTTGTAACAGACTACAGAGGAAAAACCATGTAATCATCTCAGTAGGTGAAAAAAAAGCCATAACACAATTTAACTCCCATTTCTTCCATTTATGATAGAATCTCTCAGAAAACTAGTCTGCCATGTACTGCTTGTTGCCTGTTGTCTTCAAATCTATTCCTTTCTGGTTGCTTATGCTACTGGAACATTTCTCTTGCCCACTGGTGCACTATTATGCTTTGTCAGTAGAGGGCGCAGGAAGGATAGTGCGCAAAGAAGAGGCTTCTGTCCTGGTCGCAGCCTGGCTTTTCTTTTGCTCCTGCCTTGGGAAAAGGTGCCCATTTCAGCCGCAGCCTAGCAGTCAGCTTCCCAGGGGTGAGTTTGGTGGTACACCTGCAGGAGGCAGGTGGCCTCTCAGCAGCCAGTTTAGCAACACTCGCGTGGATGCCCTCACAGGTTTCTCCAGTATACCTGCTAACTTCCTAGATTTTAGCGACAGTCCCTGCAAACAGCTTCCCATGGGGTTTCTGGCAAGTCTGGCCACTGTTTCAGCTAGTTTCTATTAAATTCAAAACATTCACTCATCCACAACTACTACCACCACCACAGGCGACTTGCTGGTGAATTCCGTCGGTTCCCACCCAGTTAGTTCCCAGCCCACCAGCCTTAACCCACCAGCAGCCAACCCAGAAAGATTCTTCATTGTCCAGTCGACTGTAAACCTGCCACCTTCAGTAAGATCTGAGTCCCGGGCTCTGATGGGGGGGCCACCCTCCAAGTTTGTTCACCACTTTTACTCTTCCCCCTTCAACGCTGGGGTGGTGTTCTCTAAAGTTCTCTTTTATTCTCACTTGTAGAGTTCTCTTTTATTTGCAGTTAGTTCTCTATAATTAATAATTCTTTAAGCATTCCCTCTTCAAATTACATGTGATTTCCCTCTCCTCTGTGTCCTGACTGACGCAAACTTTGTAATGATAGTGGTCACAGGAAATAGACCCTCTAAAAGGGATTTTGAGGTTGGTTTTGGTTGTGTTTGGCCTTGAGCCTAGTGCCAAATTCCTTCCAATGAGAAGGATGCTTTCATTCATGACAAGCCGTAGCATCCCAGTTTACTCATGGTACTGCCTGTGCTTGGCTGAAGAAGTGCCAGACGAACCCCGTTCCTGAGAGCCCAGAGGACTGCGGCACTGGCCGTTAGGGCAGCAGTGTGCTGCACGCGTGTGGTGCGGGCGGGCTGTCTCACAGAGAGAGGAGCAGAGTGAGTCGAGTGGTTTGTTAGTGTTGTGGGCCAGTAAGGTTTTGTTACTCTTTTTCAATTGATTATACAGGGGCTGGGGATATAGCTCAGTGGAATAAGCGCCTGCCTAGCAAGTGCAAGGTCCTGAGTGTGATCCCCAGTACCGCCAACAAAGAAAAAAAAAATCAATTGATTATACAGATAATGGGTTTCATTTTGGCGGATTCACACATGCACATAACACACTTTGATAATTGTAACCGCTTTCATTGCCCTGTTTTCTGCTATCTCCCATAGTTTCACAGTTTTCTTGGGGGGGGGGTCATTGCCTATTATTTTTCCCACAGCAAGATTTTAATAACATTTAAAAATTATCTCTACCTGATACAGACATCTGATAACAGAAAACCTTAAAAGAAGGAAATATTAGCACAATAAATGCCAAATGAAAGTCATTCACACTTGTGAAAAGCAATAACAAACATGTTTAGTAGTTAAATTTTTCACTCCTGAGATGAAGTTTTAAAACACAAAGAGCACCAGTTGCACCGTCTGGCGGTGTCGGTGATGAGTGGTGATGAGCATTCCGGATGGAGGAACTTGCTTTCATCTCGCATTGACACTCGTAAGTGGTCAGGAGTGTGTCCCAGAGCGCCATCATACCAGACATTAGGGTGTATATTGCATCATACAATGTTGTTTTCTTCTTAAGAGTAAAAATATTTTTGGATGCTTCTTTTATTTTTTTTTTACATGTCTTACCTTTAATGAACTATATTTAACATTTGACACATCTTTAGACTGTTACAGTTGTCAGCTGTAAATACAGAAATAATGGCAATAAATACACTAAAATATGAGATTTCTGTGAAGAATACAAAAGATAGAAACACTTCGAAGTAAGAGGGCAAAATGTAAACTCTAGATCTGAAATGCAAATTAATACAATGAAATTGCTTTTCGATGTTAGTGCGTGGAGAAATGAGTAACCCATACCTTATAAATGAATGTATAACTTCGAGATTCACCTTTGTGGGAGGTTTTGCAGGACATTGTTCAACCCACAGGTCTATAAAACCCTGTAATATGTATTGATACTACAGAATTTGGATGGATGCTTCTTTTAAATTTTGGTTTTGCCTTGAAATCTATATTGCTTTTACTTCACATTTTCCATCAGTTTCTGATTTCATGTTGGACTGTCTAAACATTTTCTTCTTTTTATGTTTCTTCTGTTAAAGTATTAACAGAGTACTGAAGCTTATAGCAAATACTTGAACAGTGGGAAATGCCAGAGAATATTATTGGATAGTATTCAGAACTCTAACAGCATTACACAGAGTCATGTGTTGAAACTGCCAATTTAAGGACTTACTTAACCTCCAAAACCTGTTATTTTTTGAAACACTACTCATAGGGGTTATATAAATATAATATGCATATAATCTTCCTCATGCTGTTTGTGTAAGAAAGACCCAACGTGAACCGCTAGGAGCGTGCATACACATTTAAAACACAGCGACAGCTGTTAGTGAAAATAGTGGTATATTGTGACTGCTGCCCTCCCAAGCGCTTCTGTCCTGGCTCCTGGCAACCTCACCCCTAGCTGTGCGGTACTGCCTGCTCTTCCAGTTGGCATAGGTCGATTCTTTTAAACCAGTAACATAAATACATTAAATTGCTAAAATTTAACTCTAATATGAGAACTATACAATAATTTTCTTTTGCTCATTTTTTCTACTAACTGATTTTTCTTAGGATTTAGAAAAAGTAAATTTTCCCTAGGAAATTCCAGAAGGGAATTCCTACCTGGAGACAGTGACATGAACCAAGTGCAGCACTTGTCTTGCTGGTAGGAATGCAAAGTGGTATAACTGCTTTGGAAATAACGTGGCGTGTTCCCACAAAGCTAAGTATGCACCTCCCCTCTGATCCCCCAGTTTCCACTTACAGTGTTAACTCAGCATAAATTTAAATACATGTCTACCCAGTCACGTAAGACACTCAAAGAAGCTTTATTTATAATAACCAAAAATTAGGGCACATGGTAGGGCACAAAAGAGATCTTAACAAATTTAAGATTTAAATTATACACAGTATGTTCTCTAACCAAAAAAGAATGAAACTAGAATTATTAATTGAAGGAAAAGAGGAAAAAATCTTCAAATATGTGGAATTTAAACAAAATATTCTTAAATACCAGTGCATCAAAGGAGAGTTCACGAGGGAACTTAGAAAACACCTTGAGACAAAGGAGACTGAAGATGCAACACACCGAATCGTGTGGGATGCAGCGTCTGGCGTACTAAAAGGGAAGCGCATGGCAGAAAACGTTTACATTAAAAAAGAAAAAATCTCAAATGTATCTTACGTCTCAAGGAACTAGAAAAAGAGTAAATTTAAGCCCGAAGTCAGCAGAAGGAAGGAAAGAATAAGATTAGCACAGAGCTAAATTAAGTAGAGATCAGAAAAACAGAAAAAATTTAACAAAACAAAAGTGAGTTTTTTTGGAAAGATCAACAAATAAGAATAAGACTAAAGAAAATTCAAATGTCTAAAATCACAAATGAAAAAGACTTCACAGATATCGCAACAGTTATTTACTAACAAATTAGATAACCTGAAAGCAATTAATTTCTATAAATGTAAATCTACCGAGACTGAATCATGAAAAATCTGAACAGACCTGTAACTATTGGGGCTATAGAAGCGGTAATACAAACCTTTCTAACAGAGTAAGGCAAAGTGGCGCACACCTGTAGTCCCAGCACTCAGGAGGCTGAGGCAGGAGGATCTCTATCAAGGCCAGCCTGAATTACATAGTGAGTTCAAGCTTAATGTGAATTACAGAGTAAGACTTTGTCTCAATAAAAATGCCTAATTAAGCTTTTTAAAAGTCTAATTAATACCTAATGGTTTCACTAGAGTATTTCTCCAAACCCAAGCATTTAACACCAATTAATAACAATCCTTCACATACTGTTTCAAAGAATGGAAGAGAAAGGGAAACTCTCAGACTCATTCAAATTCATCGCTCTGGTAACAAGATGAAGCACAAGTCGAGAAAACCACAAACCAATATCCTTGATGAATGTTGCCCCAAAAATCTTAAGCCAAATACTAGCAGAACTGATTCAGTAGCACATTAAAAAGATCATACATCATGACCAGGTGGATTTATGTTGTAATGTAAGGATAGTTCACCATATATGCATCAATCCATATACACATTAACATTGCAGTTGATGCGGGAAAGCATTTGACAAGATTTAATATCATTGCATGATAAAAAACAACACTCAACAAATGTAATAGAGAGAAACTACTTCAACATAATAAAAAACTATATATTAAAAGACATAGCTAACATCATAGTCCATAGGGAACAACTGAAAGCTTTTCCTTTAATATCGGGCAACAAGGCAAGGATGTTTACATTTGCCACTGCTGTACAACACAGTACTGGAAATCCTGGCCAAAGGAATCAGACAAGAAAAAGAAACAGAAGTCATCCAACTTGAAAAAGAGGAATTAAAATGATTTTCTTTCACAGGTGATATGATGTCATATGAAAAAATAAAAGGGATAACAAGTAAATCTTAGCAGCATTGTGCCAAGTTAAAGACAGCAGACACAACTACTAGAATCATTCATATATTATTTCACTTACATGAGATTCTATTAAAAGCAAAACTATAATGACAGTAGGTCAGTAGTTTTCAGGGCAGATGAGACTACAGAGGGGCCTGAGCAAAGTTGGGGTGGTATGTTAGTTTCCAAAATTTATCAATTGTACTGTTAGACTTAGTGTATATTGTTGTAATTAAATAGTATTTCAGTAAACTGACCAAATTTCCATAATTATTTCATATCATCAATAATTAGAAAATGAAATTTTAAGGATTCAGTATGGTAAAAATACCAGTTCTCAATTTGTTTCACAAATTCAATTGCTATTTCCCCCTTTTGTTTGCTTGATTCTAGTATTTATAGGAAAAGACTATGTGATCTCTTACTGTAAGTTCACTTTAAAGAACTTACATAGTTATTTTTCCATCAAAAGATGAACTGATAAAGCAAGGTGGTATTCATACACAATGGTGCTGCTGTGCCGTGAAGAGCGATTAATGAGTCATTTGTAGGAAAATGATGCACCTTGAGACCAGAAGTTAAGTGAAATAAATCAGACACAAAGGCTTATATACCACATAATTTCTCTTATATGAGAAACTCCAAGTGAGACCAGAATAAAGATAGATACTAGTTAACAGGCTAGTAGATGTTTTGCAAAAGAGAAGGAGACAAAGAGATGCGGGAGGGGTAATAAAGGAATTAAAATGTGTTTTATACACACACACACACACACACACACACACACACATATATAGGTCTCAACTGGACAATGAATGTAATCATTATGTACTGTAAATAAAAATTTTCTAAAAATTAAATAAAAAATAATTGTTTCTCTGTTTTCTTCCATGACTTTAGTAAATAGAATATAAATTTATATTTGTAAAGAATGTACATAGGGTAATTACTTAAAAATGAAGTCTAGGACAAAGGATGTAGTTAAGTGTTTGCCTCACATATATAAGGCATTGGGTCCAATCCCATTAAAAAAAGTCTATCTTTCAAAATGCATGCTTATGTCAGCACATTAAATTTAACACCAAAGATATATACAACTTTTTGTCAGTTATGCCGTAATAAAGTTGTAAGGAAAAACTGAAGTTTATTGGTGGATTTAATTTTCCATCTTACTGTTAAATAATTGAGGTTTAAAAAGAATTAACTATTACATGTTTGGCACTAAAGTCACTTCAGGATTTTGCAGTTTTGTGTTTCATGGCTGTCTGCAGATCTTATTAAAGTGTATTTGCCCATTCTACCTGTATCACCCTACTTTCGTGTGATAATGTTAAGTTGGCTAAATGTTCCATTCTAGCAGTATATTCAATAGTCCGTGTCTCCCATGTGTTCTGTATGGATTGGATTCTCTGTTCTGAATATTTTGTAAGTTCAAAAGCACTTTACACATTTTCTTTCTTTTCTCCGTAGGCACTACCAGGGCCCCCAGGGAGGGGGAAGCCCCAGGGGTGGACTATAACTTCATTTCTGTGGAGCAGTTCCAAGCCCTGGAGGAGAGCGGAGCGCTTCTAGAGAGCGGAACTTACGATGGTAGGTCCCGAAGCATTGGCTGCGCAGGCCCCAAACGCTGCGGTCCAGACGCCTGGGGTTACTGGCGAGGGAATTTGACCCAGAAAATACCACTTCTTAAAAGAGTTGTCAGGAAAATTCTTTTGATTTGGAGGTTTATAATTTACTAACTAAAATGGGATAAAATAATAGCTCAAATCCCATCACCTTACAAAGTTGGTTCTTAATATACTAAAAATCAAGTTAACAAGTTTGCGTATTTCCTAGTCACACTGATCACCTGAACTCAGCGAGTATTTGTTGATTGCTTTCTGCTTGTGCTTGGGAATCCAAAATCTGTCCACTTTAAAAAGCCTGTGTGTACTGTGACTGTCCTGGAGAGAAGAAGATCTTGGTTGGAGGAAAGAACAAAGGCAGAGTGGTCGGTTTGCCTCTTTTGTCTCTGCGTCCTCTGCCCACCTGATCCCCAAAGCACACATTCAAGGTCAATTTCGAGTTTTGCATTTCTCTTAGAGTTCTATTTCTTTTCCTTATCTAATGTGCCTTTGACTGGCAGGTTGACCCACTCTCACAATACTCTGGTTCTCCGTGTCTCTCATGGTCATGTCCTCTTTTTAGCATGTGCTGCCGCAGTGAGCGCGATCATGCCTTTCTTGCTTGATGGGATCTTCAGTGCCCAGAGATTCTGTTCTGAGCATCTGACCTTGAACCCCACATACCCACATGCGAGTATGTTCTTTCCAACAGAGTAATTCTTCGTAGTTTCTCTCAGTAGCAACACCATGAGCTCGAAACAATGGAATCATCCACTCCTTCCTGCTTTTACGTTTCACTTAAGAGTCAGTTACTAGATCTGGTCCTTGCTTCGTTTGTGCTGCTTCCCCAGTGCTCTCTTTACCTCTCGCGGGTTGTAGGCCGCCCACAGGCCGCACAGGCTGGGTGTGGACTCCGGCAGCTGATCCCTTGCTTGGCTTCCTCCCTCTTTCCTGTCCCCCAAACGCTACCACACAAGCCTCAAGCCGGGAGCCTTCTTTCCGTAAGCACAGTTTGGTCCTGCCCCTCGTAGTCAGAACTTTCAGTCGTTTCCTTTTGTCTTCTAAGTTTGACCAAACTACCTTTCCTAATTTTAGCTCCCATGATGTGTTTATTCATTCACTTATCAATTTATTTTATTCAGCTTACTGATTTCATAGGCTACTCTGTGTCAAGTAATGTAAGAGAGTGTACGTATACTGGGATGAATAGGACTGAAATACTTCTGCCTTAGTGAAGCCTTTATCTTAGTGGTGAAGACAGTCAAAAACAAAATAACTATAACCTGAGACATTATGAAGGGAACAAAAACAAGGGATTTAAAGAAAATAATGGGAACACCCTTGTTATATAGGTTGCCAGAAAAGACTTCTCAGAGGAAAGGGTACCTACTTGCTTGTTTTGATGTTTGTGCAAACGCCTCCTTCTTACCAGTAACCGTTCAGGTGTATTTAATGTGTTTGCATGGTTTTGCTTACAGGTATTCTTATGAAATGTGTAGTGTGTCTTGTGTGCATACTTATTTACATCTGAACTATATTCTATGTATCAGTCAGTTTTTCATTGATTTTACTCAGTTTTTTAATTCAGCCGTGTTGCTGTAGTTTACTTACATTGAACACTTTGAATTAAATTTCTGGCAGTGCTGTATAGTTGAAATCCATTTGTATTTGCATTTAACTTAACTATTCTGCTGGCAGCGATCTTTCCTCCAACTTTCGGTTGCTATAGATAAGGGTGTAGTGGACATTGTCCCACACGCTCTTACCGCTCTGTGAAAATGTGGACTGTATGTACAAAAGCACACCCGTCGGCCGGTGCAGCTGGTCTCTGCCCAGTGTACTGCGTGCTCTCTGTTCCCCTCAGCTCCAGAAGGGCCTGTAGCAGCTGTGGCTGTGCTGCCGCATTCTCATCAATATTTGACATTATCCAGTGTCCTGGTTTTGCCAGTCTAATGGGGACAGAGGTGGTATCTCGTGTTTAAGTTTAATTTCTCTTCTAGTCTGATACTTGTTAGCCTCTGATCTTCCGCACATTGCACACTCATTTGCTTTGCCTTATTTTTTTAATAGTAGGATCCCAGTCACATTGGTTTAGGGATATTCCTTACATATCTAATTGCTTATGAAGGTAGATACTTTCTCTATTCTGTCACCTATTAACCTTGTCCCATATTTCTTCATTAAATAGAAATCCTTAATTTTTATTTATCAGTTTTATTGTTATTTTCCTTACAATTTATGGTTTTGTCTACAAAGACTTCTGCCCTTAAATCAAAGACATTCTCCTGCATTTTCTTTATTTTTTAATGCCATTTTAATTTTTTATTATTTATTTAGTCTTTTTGAGGCAGGGTCTTGCTATGCAGTTCAGGCTAGACTTGAGCTCACTTTGTAACCCAGGCTGGTCTCAAACACACAATGATCCTCCTGCCTCAGCCTACCGAGTGCTGGGATTATAGGTGTGAGCCACTACTCCTGGCTACATTTACTCTAATAAGGCATAAGAACTTGATATATTTCCAAGAAGCATATTTCATATTTTCAATTGTTGTGCACAAAAGAAGTGGGAGTAAAAACAACAGTTACACACCATTTATCTATTAGCAAAAATTTTGAAGATT
The DNA here is from genome assembly GCA_004027595.1 of Dinomys branickii. NCBI lineage: Eukaryota > Metazoa > Chordata > Mammalia > Rodentia > Dinomyidae > Dinomys > Dinomys branickii. Next base: position 11,934 of record PVLD010020262.1, read on the forward strand.
TTAATTGCAGGAAATGGAAACTCCCATATACTCATGGAGAGACTATAAAATGTACCATCCTTTTGAAAGCATTGTGACAATAGCTAGCAAGTTACTCAGACCTAGGAGTTCCCTGTCCATGGAGCCACTCAGGAGACACCATCGCCCGTGTGCATGTGTAGAGAAGTACCGGGAAACCCTTTATAGCACTGTTTGACATAGTGACAGAATGGAAACAGCTCTCTTTCAGGTGAAGAATGCATGAAGTGCGTAGTATTTTCTTCAGAAAAATGGGCTGATAGGGCTGGGGATATAGCCCAGTGGCACAGCACCTGCCTGGCAAGCGCAAGGCCCTGAGTTCAATTCTCAGTACAAAAAAAAAATTGTAAAAATGGGCTGATATATATAGAAGTTTGATGAAACACTGTATATCAACATGAATATGTGTTAGAAATACAATTGTGAAAAAATTGCAAAAAAGTATATGCACAGTTCTATGCTATTTATGAAAAAGTATATGAAACATGAAAACAAGCTTTTGCTAAAAGTGGTTTTATAAGTATGTATTATGGATTCCTGAATGTATGTTCTACATCTATACATTATTTGGGTCAATGCTAGGTACCAACTTTAGAACAGCTCAGGGAGGAACTGCGAAGGGTGAATCAGGAAATTAGGGCTTTAATTTTATGTGTGTGTATGTCTTCAAAGAGGAAATCTCAAAGAAATGTGACAGTAATTAATATCTGGAAGATATATATGGAAATAAGTATACATATACACATACTTAAGTACATATAAACAGATATTTCTGGAATTTTATCTATATTTGAAATGTTTAATTATTGGTTTTTCTGTTGCAAAAATAAGACTTTAGAAGAAAAAGCTCTAAAGAGATTAAAAATCTTTTCAATCTTTTCATTAATACTTACAGTCAAGATTCATAATGTAAGGGATGGTGACTTTTAGCATATCAATTTAAGATAGAATAATTCTAGTCATAATACAAGCCTCAAAATGTGTCTTGAGGAAGATCCAGGAGGGGTTGTAAAGAGTTAGCTTTGCAGTTCCTGACTTTGCCCTGAATGCTTCTCCTTGCTTGAGTTGTTTCACACACACACACACACACACACACACACACACACGCACACACACACACACGTGCACGCGCACACACATGCCTTAGATAAACATTGTATCTAAGGGGAGACATATAGAACAGAGTACAGAAAGTATATATCATTGTGGCCAGAGCCTGACCCAGTCACATGGCACAAGAAAAACAACTGTGGCGAGACCTAAACATTCCAATCTCTTACCATGGAAACCAAAAATGTATATAAGGTGGGAACAAAGGCAGTCAAGGGCCACATCTCTGATTGGCAAATCGGAGATGGGGAGCGACTGGTCTAAATTAAAGTTAATAAAACTCCATTTGTTCTGAATGAGTTCTTTGATGTCCTACGGAGTTCAGCCCGATTTTTTATTTTTACCGTAAGAATAAAACTTGAAATTTTATACCTTGCTGTATCTGAAATATTTACCAACAACCAAATTTATGAGCAATGTTAGTTTTCTTTTTAAATCTAAGCCCAGTCATTATATTTTTAAACAAAGAAATGGCCAAAATTTATTATGAAGTCCTATAATCTTTCCAGGGATTAATGGTAGCAATTATAATATCATGAATTTTTTCTGATTTTTCCTCTTGGAAAAAGTTAAACTTTTCAGAATTAGATAGTAATTACTAGGGATTCACAGTAAAATGTATTTCTACTAGTACTACCACTATACTTTAGTCTTTTTATTTCTGCCTTGGAAAAGTCATATTCCTTAATTATGTGATCACTGGGCATAATGCAGGAAAAATGACATTTTCTTTCCCAATGTCATTTCTGTTTTTTCCATGCCCTTTGCCTAAGGACATGTGAACTGGCTTTTTTTATTATATGCCTTACTTATGGGCCAGAAAGTCTATAGAAAAGCTAGTCAATTTTAATACAGATCTTTGCACCTACCTCTGTAACATGAGTAACCTATTTCAAATGTGACTTTTGTTTTCTACCTAGGGAGAAAAAATATCCATTAACTTCATTAACTTACTTTAAGCATCTTAATTTCCTCCTTAGGAGCCAAAGAAATTGATAAAAAGGTGTGATTTTAAAAAATCATAAGTATGTTACTTTCTAGCGATATTTATCTTTACTTAACAATTAGCATAATGATCCATAGAAGGTCAAGACTAGTAAAAGCCACAGACTGTCAATGTACTGCACCTTCATGTTGCATTTGGCTGTGTGACAGACTGAGAGGATCTTAGCTGTTTTAATTCTGGAACATTTACTTTTACAGCAAAAATCTCTGATCCTCAAGAAAAAATTAATTTCTTGCTTTCAGGAGAGAAAGCAATATTGAATTAGGGCTAATTATGTGTCTGTTCAGTAAATTGTCAGATAATATAATTAGAATACCCAGAAAAACTTTTCAAATTACCTGCACACAGCTTACATTTCTATATAACCTTATTAGATTTTAGCTTTATCTTTTGCCCACGTATTTCACTTTATCAAAGTAGTCCATTATATACATGAGAACAGTTATTTTAGTTAGCTTCATCACCCTTTACTCCCACTTTCAATGCCAGTTAATCTTACAGGAGAGCATTAATCTTTTAAATTCACAAATTAGGCCCTAATTTAGAATGCTTGTGGGACAAATTGTAGAAATAAATAATCAACTTCCTGGCCGTGGCATGAATAGTATTAAAATGTTAGGTAATACGTGATGATGAGCACAGAGAAACTGGTTCTTTCCTGTACTGCTACCGCCTCCTATCCTGAAAGAGTTTTGGCCTCCTTTAGGCCAGTGGCAGATATTCAGATGTGTAAAAAGCAAAGCAGAGACATGTACCCGGTCATGCCGTCCAGATTCTCAACTCAGCCTCAGCGCTTTCAGCTCCTGTCATTTTGTCCACCTCAGGAAACTTCTATGGAACTCCTAAGCCTCCAGCGGAGCCCAGCCCTTTCCAGCCAGATCCGGTTGATCAGGTCCTCTTTGATAATGAGTTTGACACAGAATCCCAAAGAAAACGAACCACATCTGTCAGCAAGATGGAACGGACGGACAGCTCCCTGCCTGAGGAGGAAGAAGACGAGGACAAGGAGGCCGTAAATGGCAGTGGGAACACAGGTTTGTAAAGGGATGAGGGGCTTCTAACAGGTGCTCTAGGCTGCCTTTCTGTGACATTGAATTGAAAATCGAAAAATGCTCACACAGCATGTAGCAAATGATAGGATCCTTTGTTTGAAAAGACTGTGTATAAACCTGTATGGACAATTCTGTAAGCTGAGTTGTTCCAATTTCGATCAATCAGCCACAAGGTGTCAGGGGTCAAATAAAATACTACGCCATTACCTTAGCGCCTCAGCTATTTTGATTAATCGCTGATGCTGGAATATAGAGGTCCTATTGGCCCGAGTCCTACTTTACAGAATAAAAACAAGATGTAGATGCTCTATAACGTAGCCTTCAGCTCAAAGAAAGTACATAAAGCTTAGAAATTTTCTAATAAAAATAATTTGCTACTAATATTTTTAATTTAAATTCTACTCAAAGAAAAGTTCCAGATGTGACTCCTATTTTTCTTTTGTTTGCCTTCAATATTTTTTTCATTAAGTGGAAAGCCGGAAGAAATGAAAGGAGGAGGAATCTGTTCCTTTTGACTATCCCTAATTAGTGATTGCCTAGGAAACGGACACTCGTAACTGAGAGAATGACTGCAAACCTTAGAATCACAGCCAGACATATTTCACTGCTATTTATTGTGATAACATCATTTAGAACAGTAGGACTTAAACATCCTAAGGGTTGGGATTTTTTTCCACTTGTTTTGTTCTTTACTGTATTCCTTGCATCAAAAATAGTGCCTGGTACATGGTAGGAACTAAAAAAATACCGACCATGTCTCCATATTTGTAGAACCCATCTCCCTATCACTTTCCCAAAGCACTTTGAGCTTTTCCTTCATTAGTTATTAAAATTTACTATGGCCAGGTTTACTGACACACACCTGTAATCCCAGCATTTGGGAGACTGAGGCAGGAAGATCATAGTTCAAACCAGCCCAGGCTACCTAGGGAGACCCCACTGCAAAAGCAGAACAAAAGTGACATAGAATTGCTTTGTGTAGTATATTTATTGTTTCAGTATATTCACTGTTTATTTTTTTCCTCCAGATTGTGAGTTTCCATTTTATTGTCCTAACTTCTCAAATAGTTGTGTTTAATGTCAAATGAATTACTCAACATGTTTGGGTACAGAGACTAAAAATAGGTTTAGAAAATTTAAGTCCAATCATGCTTAATTCTTCAGAGGTTATTAAGGGAAATCATATTATGAAGTCTTTTGGTGTTGATGTCAGCTTTCACTATTGCACAAAATTAAATGTATTCATATTTTTAAGTGCCAGATGCTAGGATTGTAGACCATAAATCTGGTCCAATGTGGGAATTTTTATATTCTTGATTTGAGAAGGGAAAAATTGTTCCTTTCTCACTGCAGAGCCTTACAGTGATCACTGTGAATCTCTTAGAGGTAAACCTGTCTGTAGTCTCCACAGTTTATACCAGTCACGTAAGCCAGTTGTTAAACCAGGCATTTCATACTGTTTGGTGGTAATATTTCAAGGGAGTGTATCCAGAGCCTGGAAGAGGTGGTTGCGTACCACCCCTTATGTACAGATAGCACAGGGTGCTTACATTTGGCCATACATTTCTTTGTAAGGGAAAACATTAGAATGCTTACATGAAAAAATATAGTGAAACATCCGGCTAAAAACGCTTCACCTTTCCTGAGTCCTGACTATAACTGTTAACTTAATCATACTTGGGAGGAATGCGCTTTGTGTATTTGTTTTAAGGAGTACGGTCCTGCCTTGAAAAACTGAAGTTGTTGGAGGATGGAAGTAGAGTCGTGTAGTGGGAGCTTGTTTGTGCGCATGGGTAGGTGCGCTGTCTCACATCTCACTAAGGCATCCGCTCAGAAGAATGCTAACGTGCGCACCTCAGATGAGGTGTGTTGTACAGGAAGGCCAGTATTTCTCCCAGTGAGGTATAACATAAACAGCACCTTTGCAAGCCACTGGCTATTAGGCAAACACCTTGAATCAGCCTCTTGGAACTATGTTAAAAGTGTTATGGGTCATATAGTTGCTGTCACTTTTCTCCAATGTATTTATGTCCCAAGACTGTAACTTCCTTCCAGATTGATTTCTACATTGAGTGATTTTTAATTTCTCTTTTCCTGCATAGAAAATAGGTCATATGTTTCATTTATCTATTCAACAAATGATTACTGAGTCCCTGCTAGAGTACGAAGTGCTAGCTGTGTGTTCTAAATACTGGGGCTAAAGCAGTGAACAAAACAGACCAAAACAAACAAAAACCTCCAACATAACCCTGTCCTCATAACCCTCCTTTGGATGGGAGAACTGGAACTGGCCAACCTGAATGAATAGCAAAGATAGTGTATTAGATGGTGCCATCAAGAAAAATAACTCAGGGGGAGGTGTATAGGAAGGTCAAGGTTTGCAGTTTTAGACAGAGGGACAGAAAGACTTGAAAGGAAAGGGTAAACTCAGGTACACAGGGAAGAGCTTCTGACGCAGGAAACTAGGGGCACAAACGGCTTGAGGTGAAGCTTGCTTGGAATATTCACACTACAACAAGGAAACCAGCCTGGACAGATCAAATGTGAACAACGCCCTCTGTATAGGGGGAACAGAGTGATGGGAGGCAGGAGAGTAGAAAGGAATAGAGAGCTGGAAAAGTGGTGCATGCCTGTAATCCCAGCACTCTGGGAGGCTGAAGCAGGAGGATCACCAGTTCAACTACTCACCCATGCAACTTAGCAACCAATGAGGTTGTTCAAATAGTGATGGGGAGGAAATGCAAGATCTTGTAGGATATTTTAAAAATTTGGAGTTTTACTTGAGAAACCATGATAGAGCTTTGAGTAGAAGACGGAGCTGGGAGTGGTGACACACACCTATAATCCTCGCACTTAAGAGGCTGAGGCAGGAGGATGCTGAGGATTGTTGCAAGTTTGAGGCCAGCCTATGCTACAAAGCAAAAAGAGAAGGGGAGAGTATACGCTGCATTTTTAAAAATTAATTTTATTGGTATATTGTAGATATACATAATGATCACGCTAATCACAGGGGATTTGTACCTGTAGGTAATCCACCTTGCTGCTGCTTTTTGCCCAGTCCCCTCCCCTCCCATCAACCCCTCTTCCCCTCCTTATTTACAAAAGCTTTGTTTCCAATTTTGCCTTCTATTCTCTTTCTTCCCCCATACATTTTCCCATTTGAACATTTTCTTCCTATTTCCCAGTATCTGTTATATATTTTACTCTTTTACTTTCTCATACCGGAGCAACAATGTGATATTTACAAATGTGTGTCTCATTTATTTCACTTAAGAGTATGGCCTCAAGATGCATCCATTTACTTAGAAATGTCTCAAGTTTATCTTTCTTTATGGCCAAGCAGTACTCATTGTATTAAAAAAGCCACATGTTCTTTATCCATTCATTGGTTGATGGGCATTTGGGCAGTTTCCAAGATTTAGATTTTAGACTGTGCTGCTGTAAACACAGTTGTGCATATACTGCTGGGCATATAAATAGATGTGCATATGCTCTTTTTAATTCTTTCAGAAAGATACCAAGAAGGGGACTATCTGGGTCGAATGGAACCTCTAGTTTTAGTGTTTCGAGGAATCTCCACACTGATTTCCACAGAGGTTGCCCTGGTTTCCACTCCCACCAGCAGTGGAGAAGGGCTCCTTTTTCCCCACAACCCTGCCAGCATTTGTTACTGGTTGATTCTTGATAATAATCATTCTTTCCGGAGTGACGTGGAACCTTAGTGTTATACAGCAGATTTTAACAGATGCATTCTGGTCACTGCATGAGAATAGGCAGGGGGCGGGGATATCACTCAGTGGCACAGCAGCTGCCTGCCAAGCACAAGGTCCTGAGTTCAATTCCGGGTACAAAACAAAACAAACCAAGAGAGACCAGGCAAGAAGTAGGAGGGAAGAGCAGTTTCACTAAGGGAAGTTGAAAGCTGTGATGACCTGAGGTCGGGAGAGACCTGCAGCAGTAGAAGTGCGAGTAACAGGTGGAAACACTCTCAAGGTGGTTTGTCATACAGAGGAGAGAGATAGGATGGTTGCTGGAAGCAAGAGAATTATTTTCTTTTTAAATATTGGGGAAGCAACATATTTTTACAGGGATGGAGATTATCTAATAGGTTAGGAGGCTTGGTGGTGCAGACAGGAGGCATGCATCAGGGCGTCCGGCTTATTACTGGCAAGCAGGCCCTCGGTGGGAGCGCAGGCTTCTCCAGGTCCCAGATGGTGGGGTTAGTGGGCAACGGTGGCTGTGTAGCTGAGGGTGGGAGCTTGGGAAAGTCCTCTTCTGCTTGACTCCTCTTTCCCAGTGAACTAGGGAATGGGGCCAGCAATGATACTAAGTAGTTTTCCTCCCGAGCAGACAGTGTTGCTTTCCACAGCTTTAGTTACCCACAACGAACTGCAGTCTGAAAATATTACTGCGTATTTTGGGAGAAAGCCTTGATTTGTATAGCCATTATTACAGTAAATTGTTACTGTTCTATTATTACTTCTTGCTGTTAATCTTGTTAGTCTCTTTCTGTGCCTAGTTTATAAGTTCAGTTTTATCGTGGGAAAAGAAAAAGTCCAATATATATAAAGTTCAGTACTACCTGTGGTTTCAGACATCCCCTGGGGGTCAAGGAACATACTTCCGGGTGTGCAGAGGACGGGGGACTACTGCAGATGATTTAAGGAGCAGGCAGGTATAAGGTAGTTATCCAGGAGGGTGTCAGCGTGAACGACCCGAAGAAGTTACTGTGGTGGTCATGAAACATTAAGTGCCCGCCGAGGTCAGTGACCGCGCTGGCGTGAGTGCTGCCTGTGTTCCCTGGCATGTGCGGGCGTGGTGCAGGTGGGCAGGACAGCTAAGCAATTACGGTTTAGCCGGACACACATAGCAGTATCGTGTGGGGGGGCGAAGGAGTCCGGGTATATAGGGGGTGAGCAGAGTGCTTGATCATGGAGCCAAAGTGTGGTACGGGAGCAGTAGGGACCGGGACAGAGGGTGGAAAAGGTCAGAGGGAAGAGTAAAGTGAATGGATTTAACTGCGCGAATTGCCAACTCCTTAGTAAGCAGATTTTAATATATGTACCTACCTTATAGACCTTGGGGCTCTAGTTTAATACTACCAGAAAATTATATTACCAACAGAAAGTATATTTAGTGTAATTAAAAAAGAATAAGTATCCTTTCAAGGCCTGTTAAAAGTTCATGAAGCAGCTTGGAATATAGTAGTTAAGACCATGGCTCACTTATGTTCAGATCTTGGCTTTGTTATTTAATGACTGTAATTTTGACTGAATTAACTTCTCTATGCCTTAGTTTTCTTAATCTATTAAACAGGAATTACAGTAGATGCAGGCTGTTGTGAGGATTGTGAATTAATAGACATTAAGCATTTAAAATAGAATTAAAAAGTAGAATCCAACTCACAGAAGAACTGTGTGAATACTGCTCTCATCAGGGTTGATGCTGAATCAGTTGTAGTGTTGGTTTTCTGTTCTGTTTTATGCTTGTCTGTCTGTTTGCGGTACGGGGAACTGAACCCAGGTCCACGCACGTACTAGGCAAGTGCTCCAGCACTGAGCTACATCCTTAGCCCTTCTTTGTTTTTTTATTTTAAGGGAGGAACTTGCTGAATTTCCTAGGCTGCCCTGAGACTGGGATCTCCCTGATGCCCTGAGATTGTGGGTGTGTGCCACCACACTTGGCCTGGCACTGGTCGTGTTCCGTGTCAGCATCAAAGGTGCTGTGCCAAGCAGGGCTGGTGTCAATTAGGGAATCAAAACAATTGAACATGTTTGGTATTTTAAAGTGTATAGCAGAATGTGGCTCTGATATTTGCAGTATATAATTGTAAATAAATATATAATTACAAATAATATGTGTGCGTACGTGTGTCTATAGTGTTTGGCATCACGTTAGACCTGAATAAGGCTGTTGAAAGAAGAGGGTAACTGTACCTACTTCTCACGCTGTTCTGTTTTGAATGATGGCAGAAAACAGAGAGCGGCATTCTGAGTCATCTGACTGGATGAAGACTGTTCCAAGTTATAACCAAACAAGTAGCTCCATGGACTTTAGAAATTATATGATGAGAGATGAAAATTTGGAACCGCTGCCCAAAAACTGGGAAATGGCCTACACTGACACAGGAATGATCTACTTCATCGAGTAAGCAAATGCTGTCTCTCTTCTAGTATGCCCTGTCACTGTGAGGATTGTCTGAAATGTTCTTCAGTCTCATTTGGAAAGTGCCTATTTCACAAGACTTTCCTTTCTTTTTCTTTCTTTAAAAGTAGTTTTTAGGGGGTATAGCTCAGCAGCACAGTGCCTGTCTGGCAAGCGCAAGGTCGTGTTTGATTCCCAGTACCAAAAAAAGTTCTTTATACAAGTAATGGTTGATTCTTAATGTGATTATTTCCCTGGATGACATTTCATTTTTACTTGATTTAGATAAAGGAATAGTGTATTTGACTTCTGGTTTTATAGTAGAAGGAATAAAAATAGGTTCATTACTAATGAAGAAAACTGTGAAGTATAAAGGGCATTTTACTTTGCTTTGTTTAACTTTCAGGTAGATTGTTCACCTTTATGAATATTTCTAGAATAATTATGGGGGGCATATTACTCCGCTAAATATTTTTAGTCCTAGAGTTTGGGTGTGATATATTCAGACAATATAATTAATTGTATAGGAAGAAAATATCACTGATCTTTGCAATCGTTGATACAATATAAGTGCACAAAAAAAGAACAATTTTATTGAAAAACAATACAGCATTTAGGAATACTGAATGCCACCTGAGTTTGCTCAACCTTAAATTATTATGTATACCAAAGAATGATATTATGCAAATAATTTATTGGACGTTTTATTGCAGATAATTTTTATATTCTCATTTAGCTATAAATCTCACCTTTAACTTGTCCGGAGCCAGAATAGTAACCAGTGAATTTATAGAATGTGAAAGTTAGGTTAAAATACTGAGAAGCCAAGTGTGGTAGTACGTTCCCGTTGTCCCAGCATGCTAAGGTAGGAGAACTGCTAGTTCGAGCCCAGCCTGGATAACTCAGTGATTTGCAAGATCCTGTCTCAAAAACTAAAAAGAGGACTGGGGATATAGTTCAGTGTGAAGGTCCTAGTTCAATCCCAGCACTGAAAAGAAAAATAAATAAATACATAAAAATTGAGGGCTGGGCACTACACTCAAAGAATATATTATAAGGAGAAATTAATCAAGGGTGAGAGACTTGAATCTGTTTCCTCAAATAATCTGATTCCAGATTTTCCCCATAGAGTGAGCGTCTTGCAGTACCAGGTAGGACTCTAGCATTTAAAAAACAGATTTTGAGGACATGGTGGTCTTTTTACCACATATAATACATTCTCATGTGTACGTAATTTATGTGAACATTAGTGGCCAGGATTATATAAAACAGATAGAATCAGGGATACTTCTTCTTTGGACAGTTTAAGTGGGTTTCAAGCACAGTATACACTTGTGACTTTCGTGCTGACCTTAGGACTAAATCTGGAAGTAAAGTGTGGAGGTATCAGAAAAATTATGAAACATTGAGTCTAGTGGTTTTTATCCTACAGATGGGGAAAAGTTGGTAAATGATTAGGGGATGGATTTATAAATGTTTTCATAGTTAAATGGGCTAAAGACCTAAATGTAAGGTCCAGACCGCAAAACTAGAGGAAAACACAGGGGGAAAAGCTTCGTGACACTGGATTTGGTGAGGGCTTCTGGAGATGACACAAAAAGCATGGGCAGCAGAACAGTAGGCAAATGGGACAGTATCAAACTTAAAAACTTCTGCACGGCAAAGGAATCAATCAACCGAGTGAAAGGCAACATAAAGAATGGGAGAAAATATTTGCAATTGGACAAAAGATTAACCCTCAGAATATAGTTGCATATTTACTGTGAGATAAAACTGTTAGGTTCACTGTAGCTAATACATTTGATCCATATTAAGTTAACATGGTGGATCTGTGTTAATTGCTTCTGTTAAAATACGCAATTGTAAGAAAACAATATAAATGTAGGCCCATGGGCTTTAGTTATTACTTTTTGGGACTAGGCACTTTGGCAACTTCTTTACCTTAGGAAATACTGGGTAAAACCCTAATTACTTACATTTGCTATTTTAGTAATAAATCAAAGTTAAGCTTTTCTTAGGTAGCAAATCTGAGTTTGGTTTAGCAAGCTATTTCTATGCTTCATGTTTTTTGTTTGTTTATTTGTTTGTTTGTTTGATTGTTTAAAACCATGTTTGTGTTCCTAGGCTTCCTTGAATCTTGATCACCTTCTGTTTGCTAAGTTAATATAATTGGTTTTCCTTCAAGGAGGTTACCTCTCTGATAGAATAAATAACACAGACTTTCTAGAAACACTCAGTTATTTTCCTATTTAGATTAACCATTATTCACTAGCCCCTCAGAAAAGTTCTGCCATGGGCTTCCGAGAAGTGTAGTACCGACAGCGGCTGTGTCACTCTGCAGGTAGCTCTAGAGTTAGAAAAGGTACAGAAGATGTGGTGAATTCCCTGAAACTACTGGCTTCATTCCTAAGAGTGGGCTACATGGGTTGTTTGAGTTTACCTCAAGTTAAAGACACTAAGGAAAGATAAGTTGTTTACATTGTTGTTATCACAGTATTTTGATAACTTCTGGTTTATATTTTGTTGACTTCCTATATATTTTTTCTTTACCTTCATTCTTTATAATGTCCTTGTATTTCAGACTGAAAGCAACACTTTTTGTCTACTCAGCAGTTGGTAGTTGGTTTAGCGTTACGTTTTACTGCTTGAAACCTGGCCTGAAGTTTACTGCTTGTGGCCTGCAACCAAATTATACAACTGTGAGGACAGAGATTCTGTCCATAGGCCTCTGCATCCGCAGCCCCCAGCGTAATGCCCATAAATCATACATAGTTTTGAAGGGAATATATTTTTTTCATGGGAAGGAATTCAGCAGGGGAACAAGGCTTTCAATGTAGCAAGCTAATGTGTAGTATGTGGTATGTGGCCACTCTGAAACATTTCTGACTGCTTTCAATAAGTGTGTTATTCGGTACTTGGCATTTGATCTTTTCTTTAAAATCCTCATTTTCAAATCACTGCCTCTGATGTTACCTTTCCTTTATGGCAGTTCTGAAGTGACAGAGAGCAGTAGAGTTACCGAATTTGAGGAATACAAACAGAGGCTACAGTAGATAAGTGTTCTGGCCTCGTACACTTTTTAGTCACTTTTAGTCTTTGCTTTGGAAATGCCTTTCTCCCTCTGTATGTTATGTGTCTAATTGAGATCTTTATTCTACAGCCACAATACCAAGACAACCACCTGGTTGGACCCTCGCCTCTGCAAGAGAGCCAAAGCCCCTGAAGACTGTGAAGATGGAGGTAGAAATTCAGAACCCTTTTATCAGGCTTGTTCGCTTAATCTGTGCCTCCTCTTCTTGTTTAGCGAGTGTTTTCCAAAACCCTGAAGAAACCACAGTGTGCATAAGCACGTGAGAGTGGATGGAGTGCATACTCAGCTCATTGTGGTAATTGTATCAGTATATAATCGTATGAGACATTTATCCTTTCTGTGAGGGTTATCATTTGTTTCTTTCAAAAAATCTTAGAAGTAAATTTGCCCTTCTAAAAACATGTTCTGGAGACATGCTTTTAAAGTTCTAAATAAGTTTAATGGTAACCCACAACCTGTGGACCAACTTAAAGTTCTAAATAAATATTCAATATATTAGGCACATTTTCAACCACAAAATATGTCTGTCCTGTCTGCTGAGTCTTAAAACATGTATTTAATGTAGTGTGTGCTCAGATAGATGTGCTGCTACCTGTGGCTCTTCCTCAGCTAACAGTAGAGCCGCAGTGGAAACTCAGTGAAAGTCTGTGATACCGTCTACTTCATACATACTGTAAAACATCAGAAAAATTATTTTTCTAAGAATCTTCAGCTAGTAATGCTAATTATTGTGTATTATAAGTTTTATATAATAATAAAGTTTCATAAGTAAGTATAGGATTTATCCCAAATTGTTTTTGGGGATAAATAGTTGAAATTAAACAGAATTTCCACATACTTTGTTCATAATGATTATAATATTAACAGTTTTTCTAGGAACAATTAAAAATGGAATTGTTTATAATTCTATTTATAATAACATCAAAAAATTATAAATCTTGGTACAAATCTGTTGAAATATGCAAGTCTTCAACACTGAAAACTATTAGACATCTTTGAAAGAAATTAGTGAAGACCTAAAATAATTGATGATGTGTGTATGGACTGAATGGTACAATACTGTTAAAGTGGTCTAGTGTCTGTAAATTGATGTCTAGATTCAGTACAGTCCCAATAACAATTAAAATAGGATATTTTGAAGAAATTGACAAGCCTACTCTAAAATAAATGCATGAAAATATAAAGGCTCCGATTGGCCAGATAATCTTCAAAACAAATTGAAGGAAGTAGGCTACCAGATTTGAGGACTTGTAAAATCTACAGTAGTAAAAACAGCTTAATACTCATATAAAGATAGACAACTAGGTTAGTGAGACAGAATGCAGAGTTCAGAGATCGATGCATACCTATCTGGTCACTTGATTTCCAACCAAGGCACCAAATCAATTCAATGAGGAGAGGAAATTGTCTTTAACAGATGGTGCTGGAACAAGTTGATATTCACATGGAAAAATGAACCTTCACTATACCTCACTCAATACACAAAAATTAGTTAAGCACAAAAGCTGGAACCATAAAACTTATAGAAGAAAATAGAGGAAAGTCTTCATGACTTTATGATTGACAAAGTTTTCTTATACAGGCTACAAAAGCATGACTATAGAAAGAAAAAAAAATCAATATTTTATACTTAGTACAAATTTTAAGTTTCTGTTCATTAGAGCACACCATTAAGCTTTGTGCAGTGGTAGTATCATAGCCAATGAGGTTTATCCAAGGAGTGATTATTGCTAATAGAACACACCATTAAGAAATGAAGACCCAAACTGGGCATGATGGTGCAATCCCACCCCTTAAGAGGCAGAGGCAGGAGGACTGCTGGGAGTACACAGTGAGCTGTGAAGGTCATTTAGCTTAACTGCATAGTGAGACCTAGTTCTCAAAAAGAAAAGGAAATAAAGACCCCCAAGGTGCTGATTTTGTAACATATCTCTAACAAGATTGTGTTCAGAATCTTTTTTTTTTTTTTTCCGGTACCGGGGATCGAACTCAGGACCTTGCGCTTGCCAGGCAAGCGCTTATGCCACTGAGCTATACCCCCAGCCCCTTGTGTTCAGAATCTTATAAGGAACCATTTTGCAAGTCAGTAATAAGATAATCATATTTCAAAATGGGCAAAATATTTAAAAAGACATTTTACATATGGCCCAAAGTCACATGAAAAATAGTCAAAATTAATGGTCATTCAGCTATTTACAAAGTATGACCATAATGAAATAGAACTTTGCAACCACTAGAATGACTTCTTTTTCTTTAAAGTAACTAACGCTGGTGAAGGTAGAGAGTAAACGGTATCCTTTACGCATTGCTGTGTGGAGTGGAAAATGGCACACCTCCTTTAGAAAGCAGTGTGGCAGTTTCCTAGAAAGTTAAACATACATTTATCAAATGATCTAATAACTTCATTCTTTTGAGTGGCCACCCACAGGAATAAAAGCTTATGTCCCACAGAGACTCGTGTGCAAATACTTATAGCAACACTGTTCATGATACACAAAGAGTGAGATCAATTCAAGTATTCATTAACCAGTAAGTGGATAAATAAAATGTGATACAACTCTATAGTGGAATATTCGGCAGTAAATAGGAACAAAATACTGTATATGTATAATTCTCAGAAATATGCTGAGCCAAGCATGGTGAGGCACATCTGTAATCCTGGCTATTCTAGAAGCTGAGGCAGGAGAGTCACAAATTCCAAGCCAGATGGGGCAATTTAGAGAGAACTTGTCTTAAAATAAAACTAAGAAGGTCTGGGGAAGTAGCTCAAAGGTAGAGCGCTTGCCTAGCATGTATAAGCCCCAAGTTTCAATCCTCAGTACCAGGACAAAGATAATATTAAAGGAAAGAAGCTAGGCACTAAAAAATTAGATGTTGTCTCACTTCTTTGTTGGGAACAGACAAATCTGTATAAACAGAAAACAAATTAGTGATTTCCCAGGCTGAAGGTGGGGGTGCAGATGAACTGTTAACAGCACAGTGGAGCTGGCTGGCATGATGGAAATATTCTAAAACCAGATTGTGGCGCTGATTGTACAACTGAGTAAATTATTTAAAATCATTGAATTATATAGTTAAAACAGATGAATTTTATTGTATGTAGAATTTACGTCAACTAAGTTGTTTTTAATATATTCCTGTTAGTGCCTGTTGTATGAAATGCCGGGCTTCAGTGCGGTGCATATTTGCATGTAACGCTTTGATCACATCCATCTCCTTATTTCCGCCCACGCTCTTATTCTCTTCCTTTTGCCTGAAAATACTCTCCCAATGAAGTTGTTTTTTTAAATGAGCAAAGCACTTGGATACATCACGAAAGGAAAGAACAGTGGATAAGAACACAGGAGGGTGTTTGTCGTTGATCATCTCTACAGTGGGCCACGTTCATTTTCATCAGGAGGGTTGGAGGCCACCCTCATCCTCCAAAAGCACTAAAGTCAAGTACACTGACAAAGCCAAAGATGGGTGAGATTTTTAGAGCAATTAGAACTTTATTGTTGGCGAGGATGAAACTTGGTGAACGTTTTGGGGAACTTTTGGCAGTTTGCTACAAGGCACTGTCTCAAGAAATGAAAACGTGTCTCCAGAAAGACTTTGCAGAAATGACTGTGGCAGTTTTAGTCATAGGAGCTCAAACCTGGGTGTAGGTAAAGTTTTTAGTTAGAGTTAATTGTTTTGTCTTAAATATCTTAATGACAATTAAACATCTATCCCTCAGTGGAGGAGAATGGATAAACAACTTGTATCACGAAATACTACTCACCGATAAAAAACAAGAGCTATCAGCAACACTCATCAACATGGGTGAATCCAGAAACAGGTTGGATACATAAAGCCTGAAACAGACGCACATGCACTCAATATCCAGTATTTAAAACCTGAGAACCGGCCATATTCTTTATGGTGATAAAAATCAGGAAATAAGGGGAGAGGAGGGAAGTGGGCTGAATTGAAATAATTCTCTGCAGTGATGGGTATTTCCTGTTTGACGCGGCAGTTACATAGGTGTGTGCAATCATCATACCCTTCTTTTGGAAATTGAACAGTTATATTAATTATTGAAAGGACATTTAAGGTCTCCACATTTTGTTATGTGTAAATTACAACTCAAAAGAGGATTTTAAAATAATTTTTATGCTATACTTCCCTTGTCTGTAAGACTTACAATGATAAATCCTTTCTTATGATGAAATTAACTGTTGTGAAGGTAAATAGAACCTATAAATATTGCCGAGTTTGATTAATATCCTGTTAGTCTTACAGGACAGTCTATTTTGATGGACTCCATTCCTTATCCTGACCTCTATTTTAGTTCAATTTTCTGCCTTGTTTTCTTTTGTAGAAGGTGTTTATTCTTATCACTTTGCTATCATTTTACTGCAGCAAGCACCCTTATCTAAATTGCTAGTATAATCCTCTATCTGCATCGTATTTTCATGTTTCCTGTGGCTTTAGAGCATTTGTTTTTGTTTGTCCTGCTAGCACTTCAGGGACACTTTTTTGGTCTTGAACATCTAACCTCCAGGGCCTCACACATGCCCAGCCAATGCTCTGCTGAGCTGTGTCCCCCGGCCCCAAATATACATATTTAAAACTAAATGTGACATGTCTTCCCTAATGCTAGTCCTGTACCTCTTCTGTTATATGTACCACCCTCATAATCATCTGGGCCAAAATCCTTGTAAGCACATTTTCTTTCTATTTTTTTCTTCCCTTTAGAGTTTTTAAGCCCTGTTGCTTTTTTCTTTTACTCATTTTGCCAATACACTATTATTCAAGTTTAATGTATATGTAAAACTATATAAAAACTGCAAGAATTTTACACTAACATATATGCCCACCACTGAGATATTACAGGTAACACTTTGTGACATTTATTTCTTTTTTTCCCATGCTGAAAGTTACATCTGGGACCTTGCACATGGTAGGCAAGCATGATCCTACTGGGCTGGCTCCCTGGCCTACATTTGATTATTCACGTAGCAGTCTATCCATCTGTCCTCTCTGCCCGTGCTTTTTCCACACTTTTTCCTCTATATTGTATCTTTCTTTAGATTTTTCTAATTGCCACGCATGTGGATTATTCTTGGTCTTCCTGTACTCACTTCTACCCCTTTAATGTGCACCATTTATGCTGAGGGTCTCCAAAATGGTGGTCCTCAAACTGTCCTAACGCAGAGGAAAGGTGTATAAACTAACCTTTACTGGTATTTCACGTACAGAGTGATGGTGGCGCCCATACTTCTCCCACGTGTCCAGTGACTCCCTACGCCGCCCAGTGACTGGAGGGGTGAATGAACGTGTGATACCCTTGGTCTTTTTGTCCAAGATACTGTGAAGTTTCACAGTTTACTTGTGCTAAGTGGCTTTATAGTTTTTAAATTAGCCCACACACAATGAAAATGTTGATTTGAAAGATTTCTGAAAGACACCGGCCAAGCTGATAGTGAGAAAATGCTTATGGTGACACTTTTTAATGACGCTGAGAGAAAATGCTGACAGTTGTTTGGTTGTCTCCTTTTTATTTTTTTGTTTTTTGGTACCGGAACTCAGGACCTTGTCCTTGCCAGGCAGGTGCTTGTGCTGCTGAGCTCTATCCCGGCCTGTCATCTCCTTTCTAAATATCTGGTTTTGCATGTGCTGCACTATGTATATAGTACAGTAGTATATAGTATATATATGTACATATATTCATGAGTAGGTATGTATCTTGAGGGTACATGTTCATATTTTTGTATTCACGAGTAAATATATATTTTAAGGTTATATACTCAAGTTTTTCTCTTTTCTTTTTTTTTTTTAGTTTTTTGAGATAGTGTCTCACTGTATAGCCCAGGCTGGCCTTGAACTTGTGGCAATCCTTCTGCCTTGGCCTCCTGAGTGCTGGGATTACAGTTGTGTACCACCACATTTGGCCATGTTTAAATTTTTTTACTGAGAAGGCTATGTGATCAGAAACCCTTGGAGACATTTAGCCTAAACACTGCTAAATTTAATACCGGTAAAATATAACTCTGTTCCTCCACTTGCTCCACACTGTCAGAGGAATAAACCTTAGACTGCTGGGTAAAGTACTAAAGATATTTTTATAATTGAATCACAGTCTATAAGTCCTTTTCAGAGTATTTTATGGCATAAATGTGAAATAGTTTTCTTTGTCTTTGTCATATGTCAGTTTCTTCTGCCAGGAAGCGGTCTTGTTCCCTGTGCCCGCCTGGCTCATATCGGTCATCCTTACAAACTCACATTTAACATCTAATTTCTTTGTAGCCTCCTAGCTTGTTCTCTTCCGTGTCAGAGTCAGGTGTTCTGAATGCCTGGTAACAGCATGACTCTGTACTGGGGCAGTTGTGTTGCAGCTGGTAACGCACCTTAAGAGCAATGATGTTCTTATTTACCTATATAGATGCCTTTAGCAATCTTTAAATGGTAGGAAAAAGAAAAAAAGGGAGAGAATAAGGCAAGAGACAGAAGGAGAAAGGGGAGAGAAAGGAAGGAAGATTCTACTCTGCCCTCCAGGTTCACCTTTCTTGGAAATATTTTTTAAGTCTATCCAGTTTGGGGAGGAGCAATAAATAATAAACTGGTCTTCATTTCCTGGTTTGTAGTCGAGAGAGAAGACAGCAACGAGCATCAGATAGGGTCAGAACGCCCGCTGGTGAGCGCCTGTGGCTTAGCCCAGCGTCTGTGTGGGCTTACTTAGCCCTGCGGGGGCAGCATTAAATTCTCAATCCCTGGCCTCTGCTGAGTCACAGGCCTCCTCCTGGGATGCAGGCCTTGTGGAGGAGAGACCAGAGCACCCCTCCGCAGGCAGGCAGGCAGGCAGGCAGGCAGGCAGGCAGGCAGGCATCTGAACCAGCAAGGCTGCAGAGCCCTGCGCAGGCGTAGCGAGTTTGTTCTGTAAACCTCGCCAGTCAGATGAGACGCTCCTCCTCCTTAGGGAAGGATTGAGGGGCTTGGGGCAGCCGGAGAATCCCTCCTGTCTCTGCTCTCTGTGGAATTTCGAGGGCGAGGGTGAGCGAGTCCGCGATGCTCTTTGCACTAGGCTGACCACATGGCTTTGCTGGCCCAGAAGTAGCGAGCTTGTTCCTGCTATGCTGGCGCAGCTCTTACTGGGTCCCTCTGTATTCTCAAAAGTGAATGATATATAATAAGATCATAAGTATTTCTTTCTTAAGATAAAATAAGAAAATTGCTTTCAATATTTTAGCTGTATTACCAGATTTCTGGGGTGCTGGAGTCTCCTGGAGGTGATTTCTAGAGCCTTTCTGTCCCAAATAAAGAACTGAACAGAACAAGGATAAACACTGGCAAGCCTTCACATGTATTAAGGTAGGAAGAAAGCAGAAGGGTAAGGGGAAAAATCCCAGGCTCTGCGGAAGGGGTTCAGGCCAAATAAAAGGAAGGAAAAATAAAAACACCACGCAGTGGTCGAGACACTGTGGCACACGTTGTTTTTCTTTAAGACCTAAAATGTTCACGTATAAATTGTTTTTTCTAAACTAAAATCTCAGTATTCAGGTTTAATTGCAAGGTTGGAATGGGTTGCGGTGGGTGCCCGTCCCTAAGAGGCCGGCCAACGGCGTAGAGGGTGCTGCCGTGAGGAAGCACAGCAGCGGGCTCGTAATGGCAAGTGTCTCTTCACATGTCCCTCCTGACATCGCACCCAGCTCATGCGATGAGAAACCCGCTCTGGTTCTGCGAAGCCCACACGCAGGGCTCTGAGAACTGCCCTGCGCGTATGTTCTGGGATCTCATCGGCCTCCTTTCTCTCCTGGTTTCAGGCAGGTGTTTCAGGCCCCCGCTTCTCATCTCAGCAGCAGCCTGACCTCCTGCAGGTTCTCTCCCATGCCTGCAGCTGGGGACACCTTTCTTGCGTGCCCTGTGCTTGATCTGGTGGGGAACCCTCAAGTGGAACCTTGAGCCTCTTTGTTTTATCCTCAGTCAACCTTTGCCATGTTCTCTGTACGTTTTGTCTCCCCCTCAGTTGGGAGACTGTAGCCCATAATAGTCTATTTTGAGACTAGACTATAAATGACTTCCGATGATATTCTCCCTCATGCTTTGCCAAGTAGACACTAAAAAGGCAATAACAGTTTAAACGAAGGATTTCATTTTCATTTATTTATTTTTAAGAATTTTGGGTTTTAAAATTTTATTTGTTTTCTATTAAACATTAAGAACCTCTGTGAAGATCTTTCAGGTTCTAAAATTTGTCCTTTATTTCCCAGTCTTCCTGATATTCAGAACCCAACTGTGTCTTTATACTGTATCTGATGGTTTAATTGATATACATATTTATTTTCCATTTAGATAAAATAATTAGTGTTTTGGTTTAAGTAGTTATCTTAAAAATACAGCATCAGGATCCATTCTACGCTCAATCCATCTCATTTCTCTTATCATGAAAGGAAGATTAAATTTTTACTAAAGGCAGCTTATAAGTGTATTGAATGTTGATGTCATTTTGGCGCTTAGAGAATGATAAAAGAAAATTACCAACTGAATAGAGCTCCACTATTAGAAAGCAATTGTAATTCATACATTTAAATAAGAAAAACCCTATTTGGGGAAGAGAAAAGAAAGGAGGACAAATTCATGGGCATAGAAACAGCCAGCTGCTTGATATGCCAAAAATAGTTTTGCCTTTTGAATCAGTGTTTTGGGGGGATGTTCAACTTCTAACACAGGAAAAGATGGTTACTTAGTGTAGGTTTTTCTTATCTTAAATATATAATATTTGATGGTATATCATTTTTTTCCAGAAGAGCCAAGTTCCTAGAAATGGTCTTAGCCCCTCCCCTCTTTCCTCCCTTAGTCCCCAGATCATGTCACTTTGCCCTGTTTATCTTTATTATCGTGCCACCTCACGGTTCCTACTACCACCGCCCCAGCCATAGTCCCCGTAACTTCTTACCGAGCCTATTAATATTCTACTCATCCCCTTCCAGTCTCACTCCACATCCTCTTGTTTCCTCTCTATTACTGATGCTCATAATCTTTTTCATATATAAATTTAATCATGTTACATTCCAGCTTATTCAGTTCTGTAATCATCAAAATAAAAATCAAATTTCTTAGCCTGGCACTCTAAGATTGTTGTAATCTCGGACTTGCTTATAAGAGTCATTTCTCTTTCACTCGAGTCTGCCAGATTATTTGTAATTATGAAAATGCCCTTGGATCTTTCTGGAAAAACATCCCTTTAAGTCCTAAGTTCCAACAACTTCTTTCAAAGGTTTCCTGATAGGTCGCCTTACCAGACAGCCGGGGTCACTCTTCTTCACTCCAGAAAGTTTATCTTTGTCTTGTCCTTTGCTTCTTCTTTCTTTCTATCTGCACTGTGAACTCTGAGGTAAAGGCCTGTACTGGGTTTCTAACTTTCATTTCTGCATAGGGAAAAAGGAGGCACACAGAGAACGGAGAAAATAAAGGAAGGAAGAAATTGAGTAAGTGAATTGCTTCACCAGATACATACGTACTTTATGAAATTGCTGGGTATTTTAGTCTTGCTTTTATTACCTGCATTTTAACAGGGCAAAGTAATACACCAGTTTATTATCTGCATTAAGGTACCGCAGAAACACTGTTAATTATATCAGCAGTGAAGTTTATTTTTCTTTTTAATTTTTAAGACAAAGGGACCCCGAATAGCACAGAAACAATACACAAAATACCAAGTTATAGAGAAGATAGTAGGGAACTGCTACTGGATGCTGTATAATATAACGTTATCTTTGTATTTGTTTTTTTTTTTTTTTTTATTTTAAAGACAAAAGAATGGAGACATATGAACCAGAAAAGCCATAAACAATACAGGAAATACAAAGTTATACAGAATATAGTAGGGAATTAGAACTGGATGTTGTATTACATAGTTATCTTCACATTAGTTAACACAAAAACATTAAAGGAAATACCAAATTATAGATAAGATAGTAGGGAATTTGCACTGGAT
>PVLD010020263.1:0-34305 GCA_004027595.1 Dinomys branickii
CGGCTAGGTTGTTAAGTGAATCGGTCACTAAGTGAGGAATTGTATATAGCCTGTATTTTACAATACTCAAAACAAAGAAATGGTCAAAGGAAATTCCAACTTGATGACTTTGCTTTTATTTTCATACCTCTTACATGCAATACTGTAATATAGTACTGACCTATACAGTACAATCAGCAAAAATTACAGTACTGTACTATAGAACAAGCCACCATAAGGCTTCACCTTCATACTCCTGCATCGTACGTCTGAATGCAGGTTGCAAGTGGGAGTGGTGGGTGGTAAATCTGAACAGTGTGCCATGGTCATAAGTACACCAGTCATTAAAGAGGTAGGTCATTAAACAAGGATGATCTGTGGTACACAAATTTTCATTTAAAACATACAGGTAGGATA
This sequence comes from Dinomys branickii, assembly GCA_004027595.1. Lineage (NCBI taxonomy): Eukaryota > Metazoa > Chordata > Mammalia > Rodentia > Dinomyidae > Dinomys > Dinomys branickii. The sequence continues at coordinate 397 of PVLD010020263.1, forward strand.
ATACTAGTATGGAATGACAGATATACTCATGATCTTCCTGCCATACATGTGACACCTAACTTCAAGCTATACTACAAAGCAATAGTGATAAAACCAGCATGGCAGTGGAACAAAGACAGACACATAGATCAGTGGAACAGAACAGAGGATACAGAAGCATCACTACACACATCCAGCTACTTGATCTTTGACAAAGGGGCCAAAAGCATATGTTGGAGGAAAGACAGCCTACTGAACAAGTGGTGCTGGGGAAACTGGTATCTGTTTGCAGAAGATTAAAACGACCCTTACCTCTCACCATATACTAAATTAAAATCAAAATGGATCAAAGATCTAAACATTAAAACAGAAACATTAAACCTACTAGAAGATAAAATAGATGAAACACTTGAAGACATAGGTATAGGAAAGAATTTTCTAAACAGAACCTTAATTGCATAAGAAATAACTACAAGAATCAAGAAATGGGATTACAGCAAACTAAAAAGTTTCTGTACAGCGAAAGAATCAATCAGTACAGAGAAGAGAAAACATATAGAATGTTTTTTGCCAGCTACTCCTCAGAGGACAATATCTAGAATACTTAAGGACTCGAAAAAAAATTAGGCCAACTAAAATTAAAGACCCAGTCACAAAATGGGTAAGAGAAGTGAACAGACATTTTGTAGAGGAAGATACACAAATAGTCAGCAAATACATGAAAAATTGTCCAACATCTCTGGTGATTAGAGAAAAACAAATTAAAACAACATGAAGAGTCCATCTGACTCTGGAAAGAAGAGCAATCATTACGATATCAAATAATAGCAAGTGCTGATGAGGCTGTGTGAGAAGGGAACTCTCTTTGTTGTTGAAATGTAAACTAGAACAACCATTATGGAAATCAGTATGGAGATTTCTCAAAGAACTGAAATTAGAAATTTCATAAGACCCAGCTATCTTTCTGCTAGGTGTCTTCCCCAACATCATACTACAGTGATACACCCGTACCAATGTAATAACAGCTAAATCCTGGAAGTGAGCTTTATAGAACTCCCAACAGATGACTGCATAAAGAAAACGTGGAGTCAGGGATATAGCTCAGCAGTGCAGCACCTGCCTGGTAAACACAAGGTCCTGAGTTTGATTTCTGGTACCAACATTTTTTAAAAATAAAGACAATGCAGTGTCTATCTATAATGGACTATTACTTGGCTATAAAGAGTTGCACAGTTGAGACATTTGTAGGAAAATGGATGCGCCTGGAAAATATAACATTGAGTGAAAAAGATCAGAACACACAAACTGAAATACCACTTGGTAGCTCTAATTTGAGTGGGGCAAAGCACAAAGAGAATAATCAAGGGCAGATAAAAGGAGATGAGGGGACAGAACTCTTGCAATATAGAAGTGGTCCAAGGGGACAGGGGTGTAGGAGGGGAAATAAATAGAAAAAAGATACTCCATGTACAGGAACCTAAGAACCTCAGTGAATATAAACATCATAACAATAACATGAGCTGGGATTAATAACATCAGCAAGGATGAAAACTGGGATGGAGAGTTAGAGGAGGAGGGAGAGCGGGCGGGGATTAAGGAAACAAGCTGCGTTACATACATGTGCCCGCTCCCCAAGATGGCAGTAAACTGCCTGTGCTGCAAACATGTACTATTACAATTTTTTTAAAGTTAAAAAAAGATAAGACTTAACTAGTGAAACTGATTTGCATGTGTGATTTAAAGAGTCTTTTTTAAAGAGAGCTAAATATTGCTTATAAGGAAATTATATGTATTCAAAGGAGACCATGCCTTAATTTTACGTTGTGCATATTTTTTTCTTGAGTTGTAAAAGTATCAAAGATTAAACTAAAAATATTCCAAAGGTATTAACATTTTAACTGAAACAAATAATTTATGATTAATAAAATATGTATTATAAATAAGTACATAAGGAAATGATACACATCAAATAATTTCCAACGTGGTAGAACATTAAATAGAATGCCACCTTGCCCTTGGCACTTGAAGCAGTGCCTATTTTAGTCATCTCAGTGTTTGCTTTGCAAACTGAAATTGCTCCTGATGGAAGTAACCAAAGCAATGACTACTATTAAATACTTTACATGATGATTACCGTTAACCCCCTGGATATTTTAATTTTGTTTTCCTTAAGAAAACACCAAATAGTTTCATGGACAAACATTTTCATTAACAAAAATGTTAAGAAAATATTCCAATTCATCTGGATGCCACTGGATTTTTAGGAAAATGTATCTAAAATAAAAATCTAGTAACCAAAAATGCTAGTTATAAATACATTTTAAAGAAATTTTCCCCAATTTAAAATTGCTTCCATATCAGTCCTTGACATCATGTAATACAAGACCAGTGACTCACATGTGAGAGGAAGCTCGCTGTAGACTGGGAGGATGGCACATTAGATTGGGCACGGGTAACAGAGGCCGGTTGGAGCAGGCGTGGTTTCACTGGAGCATTTGACGTATATCTAGGGCCCTGAAGCTCCTGGAAAACAACCTAAGTATGAACAAAATAACACCGACCTACAACTGCAAAGAATTGTGAAATCAAGATGCATTTTTAATTTCGCAGAAAAACTGCACTATCAAGCATTTAAAATGTGTTTGTCCTGGCATGGTGGTGCACGCCTGTAATTCCAGCATTTGGGAAGCTGAGGCAGCAGGATCACCATGAGCTCGAGGCCAGCCTATCTACATAAGCAAGTTTAAGGCCAGCTTGAACTACACACTGAGATGCTGACTCAGAAAAAAAAAGATCTTTGCAACTATAAAGTTTTGAAAACAGATACATATTTAGGTGAAATGTACTGTTTTTAAAAAATACATCCCTTTGTAGATTACATCAGTTTTGCTGCTCCCCAAAGAAGCCCAGCTCCTAGCTCTCTGGGTCTCTGCACTTGCTCAACCCTGTTGTGTTGAAAACACTGCCATGAGGTGACCCCGGGTAGGCACTGGTGAAACTTGTCTGTTTAATTTGTTTATTATCAACTGAGAATAAGTGTGGTGCTTCAATGTGTTATCACACGTGAGAAAGACTGGTAGAGTGTGTAACAATGTTTGCACAGATTTTATAATTGCTAATGTCAGATAATACTGAAAGTACATTGAAATATATGTAAATTAAGTAAAGAAAATATAAAAGCAAATCAGGCAAAAGCATTATTTCTGCTTAAGTTACTATTTGTGATGGGAGAAACCTTACTTTTACATCCAAAGTGTGCTGAAGTTTTAGGCGTACACACTCCTGCTCCTGACGCTGTATTATATCTTGACATTCTGCAAACTGCAAAGATGCCTACAATCAAGCAACCACAAGTGGTTTGTCCTTTAGTCTTTTTTAAAACTGATTTTTAGTTATTTTTTATCTTCCCTTCACGTGCTTTTTGTTATAGACCTATCAATGTAGAGTTACCTTCTCTTCCGGGAAGCCAACCACCCAGTCCCGGTACACTGCATTCTAATGATCTGTTACTGGATCTTTACCCTGCACATGCTCGGTGTCTACTCAGCATTCAGTACGGGGGGGGGGGTACTCAAAAGCACACCTGACCTAAGGATTGAATGAGCAAACAGCTGTAGAAAATTAGCAAAGTATAAAAATCCATACAAACATAGCTGAAATTCCTTGAGTCTGTATAAGCATGTTTTAAGAAACAAAGCTGGCATAGTGGGACAACAAATTGTTTTATCTAACACAAAGGCTCTGATTTCTTGAGAATAAAGGATTGATTTAGGTATAATTTCAGGCTTCTATAATTTCTATGTAACAGAAGGACAAATTTACCCTTCTCTAATAAATTGTAATGATAAACACAGCATCACTGATCTCTCCCACTCTTTACATCGTGTCTTCTGCCTGCACTTTCTGGACGCCACCAGGGTCCAGACATTAGCACAACCTCATCATTTTACCGACATTAGAGAGAGACCTACGGCCCAGGTCAGTCTTTAATGGTAAGTTACTGCTCACCAAAGTATTTTTACTTAGTTGGGCCACTGCTGCTGTGGCTGTGTTAACCCAGAAACGGTAACGGTGAACTGTGCAATATGGTATTTCAAAGCCAGAAGAGCCCCCTCTAGAGGACAGAGCTTTTTCTTGCGCTAGGTAACTGGGATACGACACATGACAGGTTCGGCCCAAACTACACAGAACTTTCATTTAAACATTTTTGTTTGCGGAGCTTTGAAAGCGACCCCCCACCAAGTCTCACACTTGGAAGTGGGGCCTGGGTGGAGGTGGCTCACTGGGGCACGGCCTGGAAGGGTGCACCTTCACCCTAACTCCTCTCTTCTCCCTCTGCTTCCTGGCTGCCATGAGGTGAGCGGCTTTCCTCTGCCATGCTTCCCACTATGCTGTGTCTGCCCTGGAGCCAGCCAACCGCGGAGCGAACCGTGAGCCAACACGAGCCTCTCCTCCTTAAACTGTGGATGTGGGGTTTTCTGTCCTGGCGAAAGGACAGTGACTAGTACAGATTCTATCCAGTTAGTAACTATCTGGATGATAATTACCTGCCTTACGTGGTTAATAACTACCTTATCAAGATCAACTTCCATGTTAGCAACCTTTTCTTTCAGGCGACGTTCCTGAGACCGCAGAACTTCCAGCTCCCCCGCCATCTTGTTTTTTTCTGTTGCAACGGTGCTCAGTTCCTGGCTCAGTTTATTCTTCTCTTCTTTCAAAAAATGTTTCTCCTACAATTACAGAAGAGAGAAAAATCAGAAATAATTTGCTGATGTAGACACTGAGAGGCATAAAAAATCAAACTTTTATTAAAGGATCCTGCATTAGAACATTTAACTCATACGCCATTTATTCTAAGGAGAACTTGGGAGCTGCCAAAGTCGAGTTATTATATATTCTCAATTTTCATCACTACTTGTATTATCATTAGTTTTTTGTTGTTGTTGTTTTGGTTGTTGTTGTTTTGAACTGAGGACTGAATACAGGACCTTCCAACTAAGCTACATCTTCAGTCTTTTGTTGTGTTTTCTCATTTGAGATAGGGTCTTGCTAAGTCCCTAACTTGCCCAGGCTGGGCTCTCCCACCTCAGCCTCCCAGAGTGCTGGGATTACAGGCCTGTACCACTTATGTCCAGTTAATTGCTTTTTAGGTTAAGTCTTTGTTGAAATTTACAAAATATAAAATAACTGTATCAAACAAAAGAGACAATGTTTTAGTATTGAGTAATCATGTGCAAAATTGATATTGCAATTAAGTAATCATGTGCCAAATTTTACTGAATTTATTTTAAACAAGACATTTAAAAAATGATTAATATATTTGAAATTTTTGTAGTCAATGTAGAAGTCTTTTACTTCCTTCATTAGATTGATTCCTGGGTCTGTCATTTTTTTGGATGTTACTGTGAAAGGCGCTGGTATTATGATTGAGTAATCATGTACCAAATTTTACTGAAATTTATTTTAAATAAGAGATTTAAAAAATGATTAATATATTTGAAATTTTTGTAGTTTTCAATGTAGAGGTCTTTTACTTCCTTCATTAGATTGATTACTGGGTATGTCATCTTTTTGGATGGTATTGTGAAATGTGTGCTTTCCCTGATTTCTCCCTCAGTGAGTTTGTTATTCATGAGCAGGAATGCTATTGAGTTTTGAGTGCTGCCTTTGTATCCAGCCATGCTGCTGAATTTGCTTATTAAATCTAGAAGTTTTCTAATGGAGCTTTTGGGGTCTTCAAGGTAGAATACCATGTTGTCCACAAATAGTGATAATTTAACTTCTTTCCTTCCTACTGTTATTCCTTGTGGGATTCTATATTATTTCCAAGATTATTCATTTTTAAAATATATGTTACAGATTCCGTGACATAAAAACAAAGGAGACAGTCCCTCTGTCACTTAGCAGCACAGGGATGAAAATGAGCTTCCTGATGAAGCAGTTGAAGCACTAGACAAAATTTCTAAGATTAGTTTGTTTTTGTAAGAAAGCACTATGAAACAGACAAAGATAAAATATAGAATCAGTTTTTTGAGTTTGTATTTCTTTGAGCCACCATATTTTTTTCATAGTGAAGGAGTGTTCAAAATAATTCAGGTAGGTAGGTTGCCGCTTCACACACATCTCTAGAAAACAATTTTTCCTCTTCTGATTAGGGTGATCAGAATATGCTTTGGAAAGAAAGGCAGACTAATTTTAGAGGCTTCCTCCCTTTTGTCTGAGAGAATGTCATGAGCTGTGCCTAACACCTTCCTTCTGGGGGGTCAGGCATCTTGGTTGGAAGCGGGCAGTCATCTCTTACAGCCCTAAGTACTAGCGGGAGGATAAGCTGGTACTTGCCTAGTTTCCCAAAGGCAGTAGTGAGAGGAGAAAGAAAGAGAGGGAAGAAAGGAAATGAGAGAGAGAGGGAAAAAGCAGGCTCAGACGCTGACTGCACAGACGTCAGCGTGTGCAGAGCCTGTCCCTGCCCGGCTTCCTGGGTGATGATCACTTCAGCTGCACTTGCTCTTTTCTGTTCACCTTCACGGTCCGTTCTTTAATAAATCTTTTGCTAATGCAAATTTGCTCCAAAGAGATTGATATCGAGAACACTTGAGTGCCACACACATTTCATTTGCCTTATGCTCAACTGGATACCAGTTTTTTTTGTGAAAGCACAAAGTCAGTGCAGAAAGTGTGCTTAAGTACACGGACCTACCTACGAATACATGAAAAGCCCACACACACTGTAGTGGACTGATAACTGGGAGTCAGCTTATAGCCCCCTCGCTGAACTGAGTCAGTATGGTGCTGGGTGTGGGAGGCCCACCTGGGTACTGTCACCAGCAGTGTAAGAGGCAGAACTAGAGAAGGGAAAGTTATGGCTGTTGGGAGTGGAGAAAGGCTGTTGCAGCTGGCGGAAGCTGTTTGTTGTTCTGGAGCAGCTCATCATGTTGGCTTTCCTGATGAACTTGGCTGTTTTCATCCTCCAAGAAGCTTGGGGCTTGTTGGCACTGAGAATGGCTTCGGTTTACTTTGGGGGAGCTCTGGTCCTCACTTTGAGCATCGCCTCCTGGCTCCGCAGGGGAAGATGGTGCACTGCCCGTCTCCTGGAGAAACTTCCTGCGTTGGGTTCCCTGATGGGAACTCAGACACCTTTATCATCAGAGGAGCTTGGACCTCACTATTGCTGAGGATAGCTATGGTACCTTTAGGGGGAGCTCTGGTTCTTCTGAGCATCGCTTCCTGGCTCCAGTGCAGATCCCTCAGCCTGCTAGCGCAGATCCTTCATCCTGCTGGCACAGGCTTCCTGGATTCCACCACTAACCTTTGGGCCTTCACAGCAGATCCATGAAAGAGGTCTGCATAAGATGCTGGTATGGGCTGTAGGCCCCCAGTTGGACTCGCAGGAGGCATTATTATGAGCTGTGGGTCCTCAGCTGGATTCATGCAGGACATTTCTATGGGATCCAGGCCCTCAGCTAGATTCTTGGTCTATAGCATGAGGACAGATTTCCTGAACTCTTGTGTATCATTCTTTGGGTGACTATTATAAATAATCTTATAGAATATGTGTCCTGTATTATATTGTTAACCTTGCAAAAATACCACCTAAATCAATACACACATGCACAGACTTCACACACTTACCTGCTGTGTGCCTCAGTTTACCTTGTATGAGCCATATCCATCACATCTAGGGTTCTAGAAAACTCTCCTTCAGCCCTTTAATAGTAACATACAGGGTACACTCCTCCACAGATTCCCACAGCACACTTCTGGTTGTTTCCAAGATGAGGGGTTGCGTTTATTCTATTTCTGAACTATTTAACATCTACAAAGCTGTGCCACCGCTTTGACTAGGGTCCTCCTCTTCTCTGTCCCAGATGAAATTTGTGTCATGTGCTGTTGCTAGTTCCAGCGTTCCTATCAAGTCTGTGGTCGTCCCTGTGCAATTCTGTGGGCACAGTGGACGTCAGGAACACGTGTCGCGCACTGTAATGGACACGGAGGCCTGGGAGCATGCCATCCACAATCACCCCTCCTCCTCTCTCAGCCACGTCCTCGGACCATTTCCTGTAGGTAGAGCCCTCGCCGTTCTGCCCCAGTCCTCCTTCAGGAACCCTGCCGTGTTCTCTCAACCCTAAGTAAGCTTTCCTTCCTCTCCTACGCTCTGCATCTCTGCTGTGTCCCAGTCTGTCTTGCCGTGTCTTAGTGGACATGCTGGTGTCCCCCACTGTGGGACAGGGGCCTACCTTATTTGCATTTGTCATAGCCTCTTCCAAAAATTGGATCTTGCTCTGAAGTGCATCTATCTGACCTCTTTTGGCTGTGATTTGCTTTTGCATGCCCATTGCCACTTTCACAGCTGAGGATGAGGGGAGGAAAAAAGAACATTATGCTTTATTATTTTATTATTATTAATTATTATTATTATTATTATTTTGAGACAGAGGGTCTCACTGTGCAGCCCAGGCTGGCCTCGAACTTTCAGTGATCCTCCTGCCTCAGTCTCCCAAGTGCTAGGATTACAAGAATGTGCCACCATGCCTGGGTGTGCTTTAGTTTTTAAAATTTATAAAGTGCAGGAAGCCATTGAGATTTGTCCTGTGCTTTGCTACTAAAATTTATAGAAAAATGACAAGTAAGATTCTTCAGAGCATTTGGGCATTTTGAAGGGACAAAGTTTTCTGGATTCATATTACTGGAACATAACAATTTTCAGCAACTACTCAGAAATTCTGAGCTGGCAAGATATATGCCTTGTGGCTTTTTTGCTACTGGAATTAATTTCTTGAACCACTATAGTGAGCTCTTGTTCAAAGCCATCCTGAACCACATAGTGAGATCTTGTCTCAAAAAGAACAAACAAAAACTATTAGAGAGAATGGAAGGTCTATCTTCTCATCAGCAAAATATGGTTCTTATATTGGATCTGTTTTTTTAAAAAACAGGGTTAACACAGCACAGTACATTGATTTATGAATAAATCTAAGTCTAACATTTGCTCAACACTTGGAAGAATTCTGGTCTCAGTATGTGGATCATGGTTGGCCTTAATTATCTCAAACAAACCTTTTTTAGTTTAAACTGATTTGGTGGGGGCAGTACTAGGGATTGAACCCAGGGCCATTGCCCTGAGCTATAACCCCAGGCCTTTTTAATTTTTATTTTGATCCAGAGTCTCTCTAAATCACTAAATTGCCTGAGCTTGAACTTTTAATCCTCCTGGAGGAACTTCCCAGAGCACTGGGATTACGGCATGTTTAAACTGAGTTTAATCACTGAAAATAAGTGTTTGAATGCAAATACAAGGATTACAGCTAACTTGGTAATTGTGGCAGGGACTCAGGAGCCATGGAGATGCCTGGGGGTACCGAACAGGGATGTTCCCTGAGGGGAGGGTACAGAACCGGAACCAGAACGGACCTTTTAGGCAATCTCTCAACACCACCATTTTGTCAGTGTTAACTAGCAAAGCCAAACCGCCAGGCACCACACAAAATATGAGCACTTTAGAATATGCATGTCACTCTTGTGCTGGAACTGTAGTGTATTATTCCAATTTAGTATATATTCCACCAAAACACATGTGAGTCTTTCAACACTAAAGCATACTGATAAATTTTTTAAAATGTATACTTTAGTCTTTTTTTTCCCTTTTTTTTGAGTGCTGGGGAAAGAACCTGGGGCTTTGTGAATGCTAGGCAAGTGCTCAACCACTGAACTACACCCCAGCTCAGAAAAATGTACACTTTAATTTGGTAAATATTCTTACAGTCAGCTTGACATAGGAGAAATAAGATAGGTAGAAACAAGACAAGGAAATCATAACGAAAAATTGTACTTTTAAGAAGACTTCAGCTTCTAGGACTTAGCCAAAGTCACCCAAGACAGCCCTTGTCAACATTCCTTGGCTAGATTTACACCTCTTTCCTCCCAGACCCACCATTAAAAGGCCATAAATGGACTCAGTACGGAAGTGAGGACTAGGGGCCTGGCCAAGATAAGGCCAGCCCCATTGCCCACAGTCCCGAGCCAGGTTTGCACACCTTCTCCACTGGACCCGTTACTGGAAGCCCATAAGTTGGCCCAATTAAGAAATTAAACAACAGGTTGAGCAAAGACAGAAAATGTTTAAATCATTCAGAAAAAAAAAAAGCCCTGTGTCTGCAAATGGCCTGGGACCCTTTAGAGGGAGGCGGATGGCTGGGCTTTTCACTCCCTGGAGCAAAGTGTGAGTGAGTCTGGTCAAAAACTATAATATATCTCATTTCTTTGCAGGCCTGCCTGCCTTGAGAGGGTCTAATTTCTTCCTCTGCCTAGCAAACACTGCTCATTCCTCTTTCTGATACATCTTGAAAATTTGGTGTTTGTGATGGAGGTTGGGGAGCCTGCTGCGGCAGGCTGGGTCAGGTTCAGGGAACCCTCAGACCGCGCCCACTGACACACTAACACAGCCACACTGACAATGACAGGGACCGCGCAGGACAGAGCGCCGCATCTCTCTGCAGCAGTGAGATCGTACCCATGAGGGTCATTAGGATAACGCTTCTCTGGGTCAGCGTGGGCAGCCAGAGGGAGAGCAGACACAGCTGGGCTGACAAGGTCCACCTCACAGCGGAGCTCCATTACCAGGGCGCCTTCCTCTTCATCACAAAAGAGAAACTAGGAGCTTCCAGTTAGCCGTGAACCTGTAGCTGAGGTAGCTATGCGCATGGGGAAATAGGAGGCTGGGGAGAGATTGTCCACGGCTTGTATTTATACCTTAGAAATAATTGGTTGGGGGCAACTCACTTTCTTCCTACTCTTAAAAAAATTGTTTGACTTTTACATATCATAAAATTTGTTAAAATTATTAAAACAGCCACCAGGGCAAAGAAAGATTCAGATACTTCAGGGATTATAGATACATTAGAGATTGATTCAGCATTTTCCTTAAAAGCCGGGGAGAACCGCCGCCCCCGAGAATCCCCACCCGTGTCTATGGCGGTGCGTTTCTCACATCACCTGGCACAGTTAGGAGGTGGCAGGCTCTGTATTTTAATAAATCGAGGTCGATGGAATTAGAAACAGGAGAAAAAGGAAAAGGCATACCATGACCGTCAGACCCCTCCACTGACTTCAGGGTTCTCCTTGTTTGCTCTAGTTCCGACTGTGCAGATTCTAACTGCAGTTTTAGTTTATTAGTGGTAGTTTCCATTTCTTCACTCTTGTTTCGAAAATTCCTTTTTAGAACTTCATAGTCCTCTATGCAAAATAATAATACTTGATGGTTACTTGTTTATCCCACTGGTATGAAACATATTTTATTTGTAAGTAACAGTCAGAATGTTAGAGGCTGGAAGAGGACTCAGCTATGACTCCATTTGTTACATAGATGAGACGGGTTCAAACATTTCCGGGGACCCGCAGACCGTCTGCTTATCTCATTAGTGCATCATCTTCCTCTACCCATTTCCTGTGCGTTGTCTGTCCCCAGCCATTGTAATTAGCTCAGTTCTCTTTCATCTTAAACCTTCTTCTCGGATGCGTATATGCACCGTAACAGATTTCACCACCACCTGCAGGTAGATGAATCTCCATCACACTAAAGTAAAGTAACTTGAGACTATCATGGTCCTCTTCAAAATTTATTTTTATGTTATCTGTCTGTCATTTCATTTTTTGTGGTACTGGAGATCAAATTCAGGGGTGCTCTATCTATGAGATATATCTCCAGTCCTTTTTTTTTTTTTTTTGTCTTTTTTTTGAGACAAGGTCTCGCTATTCAGTTCAGGCTGGCCTTGAGCTCACTTTGTAGCCAAGCTGGCCTCAAACTCACAAGGATCCTCCTGCCTCAGCCTCCGGAGTGCTGGGATTACAGGCATGCGCCACCATGCCTGGCCCTCCAGTCCTTTTTTAAACAATTTAATTTTGAGACAGGATCTCACGAAGTTGCCCAGGTAGAAACTGCAACTGTGTTTCTCCGGCCTCAGCCTCCCCCAGTGCTGATATCACAAGCGCGCATCATCACAGCGGGCTTACTTTTATTTTTTAATGGAGTGTCACACATCTTTTTTTTTTTCAATGCTAGGGAGTGTGCTGGGTAAGTGCTTTACCACTGAGCTACTCTCCCAAGTCCTGTCTTACCATTTTATGTGCATTTTAGCAAGATACCTGGTGCAAACTCACCTTTTAGGACACTAGGACAGGCGCACTCACTCATTTATATTTGCCTGCGTAAGTGCAGTATAGGTTTACATACAACAAAACCAGAGACCCAGCTCTAGCTACCCAGCCATCTCCACATAGCTGCCCCAGGGCCCCCGCAGCCGAGTGCCCAGTCATACATGTCTCACACTTCAGCCCGCAAGCCGGCCCCTCCCCTGGGTTCCTCCGTACTTGTTGCTAGCACTGTCCTCCCAGTGTCACAACGTACAAACCCAAGAGCTGGAATCCACCCTACCGTCATACATCTGATCACTGAGCTGGCTCGATCCAACAATCTAAAACTTTTCTTAATTTTTTCTATCCTCATTGTCACTGCCTTCCTTCAAGTCTTCACCGTACTTCCTGCAACTGCCATGAAGTTCCCCAGCTGTCTCCGTAGAGCCTCCTTCCTTCAATTTCCCGCTGCAACAGTCTTCACAGAATGGAACACCCTCGCTGGCTCCACACTTCCGACTCTGCTTCATTCCTTTCGCTGCGACTAAGGCTCCTGGGTCATACTGCGCTTTTCATGCCTGCATACTTTTGCCCATGATGTATCTGCCTGGAACGCCCTGCACCTCACCCAGCTGCCAAACCCCTTTCCTTCTTTCAAGCTTGACCCAGATGTCACTTGCTTCAGGAGGCTGGTTTTCTCTGTCAGCGCTATTTCTGCACGCAGCACACGTCTGTTATACTGTGAGCCCTGGCTCCTCCCTCTGCGTGGGTTGGACTCCCCATGAGACTGCGGCACTGAGGTCTTTTAAGAACTGGTCAGTGTCTAGAGCAGGTAATGATCGTGTGTGTGTGTGTGTGTGTGTGTGTGTGTGCGTGTGTGTGTGTGTGTGTCTACATGAAGTATGTGATCCTGGACCATACAGTCACAGGTTAGAAGTTCTGCTGTTTAATGTAAGGCCTTGGATTTTTTCCCTTCAATAAACTTACATAAGTTCTACATGTGTCACCTCATTATTAAACCTCCAATCAAAGGACTCAAGGTTTCCACTTCTATAAAAACAAAATTGTGCAAACAATATGAATTATGCTAAACACCAGCCTTCCTGGCGCCTGGCCATCTCACCCTTTTCTTGGGAGCTCGGTACAGGATTTCCTGACTGGGGCAGCATCTCCATCTGCATTTGCAATGCCAGCAGAGGCCCCCCTCTTTCAGAACCATGTTGGCTCCTCTGGCAGGACTCCTGTACTGCAGTAGGGCCGGACTGGAGCCGAAGTGACACACCTGAGAGATTGTTCAGCTCGCTCCTGCTGTTCTTGACCTCGTTTAGTAGCCGATCCCTCTCCTGTTTGATGTCCCTCACGGCCCGGAGCCGCTCAGAGCCTGCGTTCACCAGCTTCACCTTTTCCAACTCCAGGTCACTTACTCTGGCCTCAAGTTCCCGAATCTTGGCATCTTTCTTATCCTTTAAAATCTAAACATAACGCAGGGATAGAGAAAAAGTAAAAACACAGACATGTACAAGTTCCAACTGATACCGCCAGTACTGTCTGCATTTTCTAGTTTTCATTATTCCTCAGGACACCACATTTCATTATAAAACACTGATAATAAGTGGGAGGGGAAGGAGTATTCCACCTTTTTTGTTTGTTTGTTTGTTTCTTTCTTTCTTTCTTTTGAGGCAGGGTCTCACTAGCAGTGCAGGCTGGCCTTGAACTTGCTTATATAGCCCAGGTTGGCTTTAAACTCATTGTGCTTCTCCTGCCCCAAGCTTCCAAATGCTGAGATTACAGGCATGCACCACCGTGCTCAGCTTCATCTTGCTTTTAAATTTAGATGTCAATTCCCTGTATCATTTGTCACAATCCTTCATTATTTCCATCCTATATTCATTCGTTCAAAAGTGCCCAGTTAGCACCTACTTTGTGGCAGGCGCTACTCGCTATACAGAGCTGAAGAAGCAAGGCCAGCACCAGGGTAGGGGACAGAGCCTCCTCCAGCCGGCTCGTTTGCCTTACCCTAGTCCTGGGCCTGGGCGGCGGCAAACAAACCAGCAATGTCTTTGTGCCTTGTGCAGGTGCAGTGAGGAGAGACAGACGGCAAACATGTAATGTCAGGTACGAGGAAAGACAAGAGAAGTGCAAAAGAGAAGGGCTGAGAACGCACTGTGTGGGGGCTGACACGGCGCTGGGCGTCACGCAGAGGTGTTCAGACAGCAGCCTGACGCTGTGAAGAAAGGTCCGCACACAGGGCCGGCCCTGGGCTGGCATATGGGAACTTGGACTGAACCCTGGCCCTAGTGCTAAGACAGGCTCAGTGTGTCTGAGCTGTCTGTGCAAACCACAGGTTCATACTGAGCCTCTGGTCTTCTGGGAGGCTGGAGCCTGGCTTACACCCAATACAGCACTAGCTGACGCAGTCTGACTGTTATAATGGTAGCACACGTGTAGAGGCCAATGCCGTATTTGAAATGTAGACGTGTGGTAAGCTTTCGGCTATTTCAGAAGGATGAGTGGGGCACTCAGGCTGTCTCATGCCCACCTACGATGGGCCTGTACAGTGAATGCCCTAAATAGGGCCGCCATCTGACCTCTGCCTGGCTGCTGCTGGTGTCACAGGAAACCTCGCTGGCCTCATGGGGTGAGTGGGGAAGGCTCTCCCTGGGGTACCCTGAGGCATCACCACACATCCTGGGCGCGTGCTGCAATAGTTCCGCCTCTTGGACCAGCCGATAGACTTTCAATCCTTCTTTGTCCAAGAAAGGAGCCAGTTTGGCAAACGGCAGTCACTACAGGCCCTTGTGCTCCTCTACTGTCCATGTGCACAGCCCTTAGCATGGAGGGACCAGAGAAACCTTACCTTCCAGGCTATGGCTCCCGCCAGACTGTAGAGGGATGCTGACGGGGCACTAAAACCCAGGCGTTTAACTTACTGTGATATGATCAAGAACTAAACATAAGATGGTGTTTAAACTTGAAAAAATGTACTACAGTAAAAGACATACTGCCATAATCTCCCTCTCTTCAAATACACGCATCCCGTAACCCCTGCCACTCTCCAAAGCAGCCTGGCGTCCTCTTTCACAGGTGGTTTTAGTTGTGCTGTTGTGACTGCCTCCATGTCCTCAGTCAACTCAAAACTTTTGGCTTTCATGGTCTTTTTGACTTTGGAGAGGAGCCAGAGCTCACTCAGTGCCAGACTCAGTGAACAAGGTGGATGCAGATGCACCTCCCCCTGGATGTGACTTGGCAGCAGCACTCACCATGTGTTCTACCACACCTTCTTTTAAAAAAGCTCATGAAAGAGAACATCGAGAACTGCTTCAGAAAATGGCAAGAACAATGGGATATGTGTTCAAAGTGAGGTGCAGTACTAAGGGAATTAATGGCAATGTGTCTTTCAATGTAATACCGTTTTTAAAATTGAAACACACCTTGTAGATATGGAGAAGCCCACAGATACTGCCCTGGATTCAGTCCCAAAGCAGTGCCGCTCTCAGGCCCATGACTTCACACTGCTGCGCTCAGTTCCTTCACTCGTACAGTGGGATATAACAGTGCCTCTCTCAGATGGTTTTTATAATGATTAAATTAATTGAATTTTTAGAGTGTAAGTAGGATTCTTGCATTTGTTGTTCTAGGAACATTAGCAGCTCCTCTTCCTTGGCAAGAAGGCAGAATGAACACCCTTTCGCCCTGATACGTTCTGCCCTGCACGCAGACCTATTCTACAGTTTGCACGGTAGGGCTGGCCACTGAGAAGCAGCTACATGTCCTTCTCATGGAGGATTTGGCTACTTAAAAACTATAACCAAGGAAACCTTAAACAGTAGAATTTTGGGCCTCTCCTTTTAGAGTCTCATAAAAGCATAGATCCTTTCTCAAATACCGACACGTTTATATAGATACAAATATTGCCCATTCTAGAGGATCCCCGAAACCAAAACTCCTTTTCACTACATAAGGTCATACTTGCTTATGAAAAGGAAGGAATTTCAGATGCTAAGCCAATATAGAACTGTACAGACCTTAACCTCCTGCAGTTCCAGTCTCCTGTCATTGATCTCTTTCTCCAGCTGGGCCTTTTCTACCTGCATGGCCCCTGCTGTGCGTCCATGCTGGCCCACCAGCTGCGTCATGTTTTCAATCTGCTGGCGCAGGATCTCGATCACTTTGTCCTTTTCCACCATCTGCAGCCGTAGGGCCTCACACTCGGTCTGCGCGTGCCGCAGATGCTCCCCCTCGGTCTTCAGGTGCTGCAGCTCCTGAAGCTTCAGGTCCACCCGGGAGCGGAGCTTGGCGATCTCTGTGTTGGTGGCCTCGATGGCACGCTCCTTCTCCTGCAGGGAAGCCGTCAGGTCCGATACTGTCCTTTCCGAGCTCTCCAGGGTCATCTTCTTGGCCGTCAGCTCTTCCACCACTTTGCGCAGCATCTCCTTGGTGGACTCGAGCTGCGCTGTCAGGGAAGACACTTTCTCCAGACTCTCATTCTTGCCCTGGATCGCTGCCATCTGACGGGAGAGGACAGAGAGCTGTGGGTTTGGGAGGACAGGCACAGGCGACCCCAGGGGCTGGGCAAGCGAGCAGGAGCCGTGAAACCCTGGGCTGGTTGAGGTGTGGGTACTCTAAGCCAAGTCACTGCACCCCCGCATCCTGGAGGGACAGCCCTGCAGACCCCGGTGCTCGGTGCTCTCACAGCAGGGGGAGGCCATAATGGAATAATGACGCTTCTCCCCTGGCTTCCAGGGTGGGATGCTTGGGAAGTTCCCTCTTAGGTCATTCCTGAATCATGTCAGAGTAAAACCACAGTGCTTGGAGGGAGGGGATGAGATCTGCTCTAATTTTTTATTTCCCTGTCTCTCTCCTTAATCCCACCTGAGAGGGAGAGGAGTGAGGGCTTTTATCCAGCCCACATTTACATCTTCTGGTGCTGGGTAGTAAAAGGCTAAGATTCTACCTTATACTTGCTGTGTCTTTCTTTCTGCCCAAGTTAGGCCAGAGGATAGGAAAATGGCTCTGCCTGGGTCTAAGCTAAGACTGGATCCCTTGCTTGGCTTTCCCATCGTGGGGTGGTCTGTAAGCCTCTGTGGCTGTCACCAGCATTAGAATGAGTTCTCCCAGCACAGCAGGATACGACAAGGCAGAAAGCCTCGCGCATTTTGCTCCCGTGCTCCAGCAGCTTGTTGGTGTGGGGCAGGGTAGGGATAAGGGACCACCACCTTTGGAAGAAATCCCAAACTAAAATGTATCTGTTGTAAGCCTCCAACCAGACTTCCCAACAGTTTGCTAATTTCTGCACTAGAAACAAGGAATCTGTAAATTACCAATTTCTATGTGAAAATGAAGAAGCATCTGGATGAGAGTTTAGTTTTTCAATTATGTACAGCTGGCATAACACCTAAAGTGTTTCATTTAGGAAATAGTCAAAAATAGGGAAATGAAAACCAACTTTTTAGAAACTGTTCACAGGATCCACAGCTCTACTGTCGAGCTATTTTACAATAAACCCAAACATGACGAAGTCCGAGGGAGGCGCAGTGGTGCCCCTGAGCCTCAGCTACCAGGGACACCAAGGTGGAAAAGGCCCTAGAGCTCATTAGTTTGAGACCAGCCTGGACTGAGACCCCACTTCAAAATAAAAAGGAAGTTTCCGCCAACAGGTGCAGAACACAGGGCCCCAGGGAGGCCGCGTACGCCACCTGCCGCTCCATCTGGCCCTGGCACTCGCTCTTCATGGCCGTGAGCAGGGCCTCCAGGCGCTGCACCTCCATGTTGCGGTCGTCCAGCTCCCGCCGCAGGTGGCCGATGGTGATGCTGCTGCCCGTGTCGCGGTCCCACAGGCGCTTGTTCTGCTCCTTCTCCAGACTCAGCTCCTTCTCCCTCTTGTGCAGATCCGCCTAGAGCAAGAAAGGCTGGATGAGGAGGGGGAGTTTCTAGAAAAGTAAGCTAATACTTTGTTTACTGGAAAATTTTAGTATTACAAGTCAATCTCAAGGGACTGGACCTTGAATAGTACACTATTTAAGAGGAAAATGCCTTAGATTCACAAAGTTGTCCTGCTTTTCAAGTGTAGGATATTTGAACAAAGACATCATCTTGCCTGCCAGGTGTGATCTTGTAATAAATAAATGCTCAAAGCTCAAAGGAATGACAATAGTAATTTGTCACACTTTCAGAAATGGCAGCCAGGTGTGGTGGCACACACTATAATTCCAGCAATCAGGAGGCTGAGGCAAGAAAATTGCCTCAAGGTCAGCCTGGTGACACAGTGAGCTCAGGGGCAGCCTGAACTACATTGTGAGATCCTGTCTCAAAAAACAAACAGAAAAAGACTGTGGCTGCTTCAAGACCCCTTCCTCACACCATAACAACTGTACTTATGAAAAAAGCACATAGTGTTCTATCCTATACATGGCATGTGAACAGTGTCTAGAGTAGTCTGTTGTCTATATACAGGAATATTTTATAAAATTTATAATTTTATAAAGGAATCTAGTTTGTAAAATGTGTCGATGAAAAGCTTCACAGAATTAATCTCGTTCATATTTTAGAGCACAGTCTTACCAATAGCTTTTGAAGCTGATCGTCCAAATTTCCAGATTCCTGACTGAACTGGTCCCGTTCTGTTCGTGCTTCACTAAGCTCTGAGTGGGCCAAGGCTAACTGCTTCTCCAGCTCTTCTGTCTGAAGGACGAGCACAAGTGGAAAAGAGTCTGTCAGTGGACCACAGAAAACTGACAGTCTCTGGGAAATGGTATTCGGTGGAGGACAAAAATAAAAGATTACTTTGATATGTTTTGCCAAATTTTCTAAACTTAAGAACTATGCAGCATTTAACCAGGGAAATTAGCCAAAATAAAATATATGGTACTGCTGGATTTGAGCATTGTCTGCAACACTTCTGTCTCTAATGTTTATGCTGGTCAACATTTCTCTTCAAGATACATTCTGTAATATAGTTTTCTTAACCTGAAAAGTATTAACTTTAAAACCTTATTTACAAAAATATACTTACATATAACAATTATAGATAAATCCAGAATAATTCAAAAAATTATAAATTATATGTTCACAGTCCATTTAACTTTACAGACCGAGTACATGCACGGGATGGGTACTCAGAGCAAAAGTGAGAACCTGTAACTTGGTCATTAAGGAACTTATTGTGGCGTGAGCAACATGCTGCAGAGCCCGCATTAGCAAACTGGATTGTGTTAGAAGAGCTATCTTGTTTTAGAATGTCAGAGGTGTGAGAATAAAAGGTGTTGTATATAAAATGAATAACAACAGTTATGCTAGCCACCATATTTTGAAAGGATAAGTTAATACATATTTTATAGCTGACAATGCACGTATATTGTAGGACAATTTTATTTAACCACCCCAACACTCATTTTCTTTAATTATAAAATGGGAATAAGAGTAGCAATTTTGAAGACTGTTCTAAGCATACTTTTCTCATTGACAAGGAAGTTGTTTGTGATTTGTTTGAATGGAAAGGGAACTCTGTTCCACTGTACCAGTGGTACCACACAAAGGGACACAGAACATCTTCCTTCCTAGGTCCCCAGGCAGCAGGACCCCTAGCAGAGGACAGAGGCTGCTTCACTGCCGATGGGAGTCCTACAGCCCCCCACCTACTGGTACAGCACCGGCTGAGTTCAGATCTCAGGTTAGGAAGATTCTAGGTTTGGTTTTAGCTTTTTTATGGGATTGAATTTTAGTTTGGAGCTACATAGTACCATAACTCAGGTAACGAAAGTTAAAATAATGGTAGTACGTTGGTGCTCACTGTTACAAAGTGACACCTGATGGTTAACTGCCATCTACAATACTACCCTACCACCCACTCTCCAGGAATAAGAGCTCTTTCACGTCTGCACAAATGTACATATTCCTTCCTCCTTCTAAGGGTTCTGTTTAACAGGGAGTAGGCTCTCAGACCTTCTACATCAAGAATAAAGCTTAGCTTGCATAATGTGTTGTGCTTAAACTTTTTAAACCAGAAAACATACAACTGAGACAAACTTTTTCTTGATAATTTTCTAGTTTATTTTTACTTAGACCAGGTTCATTTAAAATCTTCACTAATTCAACAGTTAATAATCACATAACATATATATATATGCAAGTATCTCTGATAAATGATAAGCATGAATGCATGCTTATGTATCTCTGTGTATTTATACATACATATGTGACTTAAGTACCAATATAGGATTATCAAATAGTTCACATTTACCTACAGTATAGTATCTTAGCCTACATAGTCCAAGATACTCATATTAATATTTTTTTTGTCTTTTTGAGACAGGATCTCGCTATGCAGTTCAGGCTGGTCTTGAGCTCACGTTGTAGCCCAGACTGGTCTCGAACTTGCAATGATCCTCCTGCCTCAGCCTCCCAAGTGCTGGGATTACAGGTATGTGCCACCATGCCTAGCAATATTAATATTTTACATTGGCTGTATATTAGTGTATGTTATGTGTAAAATTTGAGTGTGTTATGTATAAAAAGTATTTCAAAGAATTAATCATGCATAAAATATTAAGCCACTGATTAAAATATGTTTCTAGATTCTAATAATCCTATACAAAGGTACTTTGGGGCAGGGTGCAGCTCAGGAGTAGAGTGTCTGCTTAGCATAAATAAGGCCTTCAATTTAATTATCTGCACCATAAAACAAAACAAACAAACAAAAACTTCCATTCTTGTTCTCCTTTTGGGACACAAAGGAAAAGAAACCAAAAAATCCACCTCATTTAAAACTTTAACCCCTGTAGCGTACGTAACAGAGCAAGATTAAGAACAGCAGCGGTGGACACAGCCTGTCTATCGTTATCAGGAGCTAAGACAGCACAGACTTCGCAGAGCCACCCCGCACACCCAGGGGAAGGACCACAGACTTCTGTCTCACAGCTGCTCTGGGTGCCAGACGGGGAAGGGGGCGGGAGTCTAAGAAGCAAAGATCAGGTTCTGGTCCGGGTTCGGTCAGGTGACCTTGTGGCCTCGATTTTGTGTTCCTCACCCGTCTTTTGAGCTATAAATTTTTAACAAGAACAATTTAAGTTAATGAGATAACTAAAGCAAACATTTTTGTCTCTTGCCTGACCCAAACCATTTCTGTTTTGTTTTGTTTTTGAGATAGGTCTCACTATGTAGTGTAGCCTGGCCTTGAACTTGCTTATGTAGAACAGGCTGTCCTCAAACTCAGTGATCCTCCTGCCTCAGCCTCCCAAATGCTGGGATTACAGGTGTGCGCCACCACACCCAGCTTGACATAAACCATTTCTATTCTTGAGCAAATAAACTATACATATTTCTGTTGTAAAAACTTAAGATTTGCTTTTCTAGGTTTATTTTTATTTTTTAAAGAATTCTGGATCGACCATTTCATAACATCAAACTTGATGTAAAATCTATGAGACAAAAATTAAAGAAAGAAAAGAAAAAAAAAGAAAAACGAGCAAGCTAATAAAGTCCTGTCTTTCCGCCTGCTCGTGAAACAGCCCCTCCAGCCCCCTGCAGGAACCCTGGTTTGGCCATTGTCAGTACTGACTCAGCTGCTATAGCTCTGCTTTTACCTTTCACTTTTTAGAGTAAAAATACTTATATGAATTAACCAATCAGAAAGATAAACGAGAGTGAAAGGGAAAACGGCTGAAGGAGCAGCTGAGCTAATACACGGCTGTGAAAAGGACTGCACGGAAAAGCCTTTAAAATGTCCAGGAAAAAACTGACACCTGAGAGACGATGTCAGAAAAAATTTTCTTTCTCTGTTCTTTTTAGGTAGTAGCACTGGTTTTCCCTTTCACCCTCTATGAATGCATCTTCGGTTTGGATCACTGGATAAATGAATATGGGGTCTCATTTCAGCGTCACACGGACCGCAGGATATTAACAATTGCATCAAATCTCGTCAGATTCTGTTATTTGGGGGTTTTTGGTGGTGCCACATTGGTGGGGGTTTTTTTGTTTTGTTTTTTTCTCTGTTGAAAAAAGACACAGCCATGGTCCAGGAGGGGGCGCTGCAGGCCAGCAAGGAGGAGCCTGGGCACCACTCTGCCCAGCGCCCAGCCTCTTCCCACACAGAGACGAGCTCCAGCTGTCGCCACGAAATCTTCACTTTCAGAGTATGAAATTCAGCCCCAAATGCTTTCAGAGCAGCCAGATAGAATTAAGATCATGAAGTATCTTTGTTGTCAAAAAGCGAAAGTTAAGAGTAAAGTCAAGTATACAGAGCCAGTAGTGACAGCTTCTACTGATCCAAATTTGAAAAGGGGAATTCTGGGAGTTCTCCTAAAATGGAAAGGAAGGAACAGAAAACAGCATTACAGTAAAACACTTGGTCAGCTACAAAAACTAACCCGAATTCTTCTCTCAACGTAATTTCTATTTTCACCAATATAGAAATATTTTTGTTAATCTGAAGAGAAACACCCTCCTAAATGAGTTTTCTTTTAATTCATGCATTCTACTTGGGACAGTCTTATTTAGACCTGTCACATCACTAATTTTTAAAATAGTAAACACTTTACTTTTACAATAACATTTTCGAGGAATCCTGGGACGCAAACCCATACATTCTACCACTGAGCTATACCCCAGCCCAACACTATTTAAGTGTAGGAATCTGACCTCAGGAGAAATACTAACACTGCCACTGATAAAATACACTGAGGTTTAATATCAACACATCTTTTAAGTTTCTTTTCCACACAAATCTCTCTCTCTTTTTTTTTTTTTTTTACTACTATAAAGTAGTTCAGGCTGGCCTTGAACTCATTATGTAGCCCAGGCTCACCTTGAACTCAGTGATCCTCCTACCTCAGCCTCCCGAATGCTCAGATTACAGGCATGTGCCACCATGTGTGGCATAAATCTCATTTTTAAGCACAGCTTTTATATATTTTAATATCATTCTTCTTTTATTATTATCTGGCTAGGACATAATAAAATGTGCACTGAAGCAGCAGAAAATAAAAGATTTTTGAAGTTTTAATAGGTGTTAGCCAGGTAAAGTCAAGGTTTATAAAAATAAACTGGGCATGGTAGCACTTGCCTGTAATCCCAGGACTTGGGAGGCTGAGGCAAGAGGATTATTACGAGTTCGAGGCCAGCCTGGGCTAAAAAAAAATAATAATAAGGTATACAAAAAGTAAAAGCAAGCAGAAGAATTTGCTTTTTATATTCTGTATTCATTATAAAAAAACTTCAGAATAGAATTTTTGTGGACCCCCCAGTGAAATCCTCTTGGTTAACCTATTTCATTTTCTTTGTTCGATTACACCATAAAATTTTAAAGCCCTTTTGGGCAGGAGTACATCGCCGTCTATTATTAACATGACAGAAAGTCCTCTCTCAGGGTCCCCAAAACATATCTCTTAGCATTTAGCTAAACCAAAAGGAGTCACTGCTAGGAGCCTAGTTAACCATCAGCCAGGTGCCAGCTCCATGGGAGACTCTCATTAGACCGAAATAAAACAGTGGTCCTGATACCGTGTTTGCACCTATATGATTCTCCAAATTCACGTGAAAAGTGTGCAGTCATGCCTCTGATGCTTCTAGAATGCCAAAGACAAATGCTTATGAAAGCCTAAGAATTATATGTACATTTGTTAGATGGATACTTTATTATCTGTTACAGTTTCCACCTCATTTAGAATTGATCAACATGACAGTGCAGATCAGCACAAATGAAAATTAGCAAACAACGGATGAGTCTCATGCAGGGCTAATGCTTCCAGGCCACCATGTGATAGACAGCTACAGAAATTACAAACTGCGTGAGAAAACCCAGGTGAGTTGCGCTTCATTTAATATACTGTGGCTTTTAAAGGGCTTAATTTTTCAGCAAATGATACCTCTTCAGAATGGTCTGGGCAGTTGGTCCTGGGCGTCAGGTGTGACCCTGAGCTGTGACACAGCCACACCCCCATTTCCTCTCCCTCCGAGCTGGGGAGGCAGCGCCACCATGACCACTCTCTGCTTGCGCTCTGTGGTGTGGGGTCCCGCCCTGCGAGTGGCCGGGGTCTTCCCAGAACGGGGTGGACACGACTGCTGTCTGTCTTTAGGGGGAAAAGCTTGCCCTGAAAAAAAATACTGGAACACAAAAAGTGGACTTCAGAGAGGGAGGAAAGAACAAACGTTCTTCCCTGGGCCGCTGTTTCTTGCGTCCAGTCCTTAAGCAGTGGAAGGTGGAAGTGGCCATACTTAGAAGGATTTAGATTAAGAGCGATGTGAGGGTTGATGTTATTCACTGCAACCCACCAGTGAATCGTGAGGTCAAGTGAAGGGGTCAAGCCAGCATCTGACAAGAACAGAAACAGCCCACAGGACAGGCACTGTGGCCAACACTGCTCTGCGAGGCTTGCTTCAGTTGCATGTGAGTCCTCAGTCATAAACTGAACTGCATTTCTTACTCTGAAGAGTGATCAAGAATCTGGTGAGGTGGTGGCCTATGCCTGTAACCCCAGCACTCAGGAGGCTGAGGCAGAAGGATCACTGCACGTTCAAGGTCAGCCTGGGCTACAAAGTGAGTTCAAGGCCAGCCTGAACTACACAGTGAAACCCTGTCTCAAAAAGACAATTAAAAAAGAATCTGGACACTGCTGCAGAGGACCCAGTGTGTTGCTGTGATTATAGCACATAGTCCATGTTACTCTTCATGGTACTCTTCATTGCTTAGGCACTGGTAAGACCAGGTCTGACTTTTTCACCCTTCTTCTCTGGCCAAAGGGATAAAGGCTGAGGCTTAATTTCCATGCTTGAAAGTGAGCCAGCACGGCCTCCTCCTGGGCCCAACTGGGACACTTTGGAGATGAAAGGTAGTATTCTCAGACAGACAAACACCCCGTGTGGTCACCCTTCCTGCAGAACATGAGCTCCTCTGAGTGGCAGCTCTTTGCTTGTGTGTAAGTGTCTTTACTGTTTTACAAATAGTTGAAATTAAGAAAAAACCTACACCCTGGATAAATGATTCATAATGATATTGGATAATTTCTCTTTAGCTATGGAAAACAAAAGAATGGAAACAATATTAAATATTAGTTAATATCTGGTTTTAAGAGGAATTATGATGAAAAATGGAGACTTAGTTCCCTGTTTTTATTTTTAATTAGTTTAATCCTAAAATGCAGTTTGCCAGCCACACAGTGATTAAGAGTTACGCTAGAAAGGAAGAAGTTCCCCAAACACTGAGCGGCAGGGGAGGCCACTTGATGCTGAAACATCTGCTAAAGCTGCTTAGTAAAAACGTGACGGTCCTATTTTTAAAATTTATTCCTTGTTCGTTTATCTTCGCGGTAATGGAGACTGAACCCAGGGCCTCACACACACTAAGCGTGTGTTCCATCACTGAGCTATATCCCCAGCCCCTGAATCTATTTTTTAAAATCTTACTTGAAGTGTGCAAAATGTTTAAGAATGAATTTGAGCATGTTGTTTAAATAAAAATTGTTTATTTATAGTTAAGAGATAGTTTATAGCATCTTTCTACTCCAGTTTATAAGCTGACTTTAAAGTGAGGTTATTATTTTGCTTCATTTTCCAATAAGCCGTTAAAAATATATTGCTGATTTTGTACATATTAGTCCCCGGAAGCAGAATAGTAAAATCTACATTTACCTTGTCTTCATACACCCTTTTGGCTTCCCTTAATTCAGAACGCAGCTGAGAAACAGTAGACTCCAGGTCACTGAGCTGACGCATATACACTGAATTCTGGTTTCTTGCTTGTTCTCTAAGATGAGTTGGGCAGGGATACAAAAGCAAAAGCAAGCTAAGAGTGTGTGTGATACCCGCGGGGACTCTAGCTTTTGGACACCAGCTCTAATTATTTTAGATGGCATCACTAGGCCAACTGTTTTTTATTATCCAAAATTGCTTCTTAAAAGTTGCAGCTCAGCAGGCATGATGGCTCATGCCTGTAATCTTAGCACCTCCACTCAGGAGGCTGAAGCAGGAGGATCGCTGTGAGTTTGAGGCCAGCCTTATAGTGAGATCCTGTATCGAAAAAAGAAAAAAAAGACAAAAGCCTGGGATATAGCTCAGTGGCACAGTGCCTGCCTGGCAAGCATGAGGTCCTGAGTTCAATTCTTGGTACCAAAAAAAAAAGTTGCAGCTCAGGGATGGGGGCAGAGCTCAATGGTAGATGTATATTTAGTACACACAGCCCCCGGGTTCAGTCCTCAGCACAAAAAGAGAAAGGGAGGGAGGGAGAGAGAGAGAGAGAGAGACAGAGAGACAGAGAGAGACAGAGAGAGAGAGATGAGAGAGACAGAGAGACAGAGAGAGACAGAGAGAGAGATGAGAGAGACAGAGAGAGACAGAGAGAGACAGAGAGAGAGAGACAGAGAGAGACAGAGAGAGAGACAGAGAGAGACAGAGAGAGAGACAGAGAGAGAGGAAGGGGAAGGAAGAAAAGAAGGAGAAGACAGGCCCTCTGGGTTCAGTCCTCAGCACAAAAAGAAAGAGAGAAAAAAAATGTTTGGCTGAAAATGGTAACGGCCAAAATTGGGTGATGGACACATAGAAGTTAATTGTACTATTTTTCCTCTACTTTTGTATATGATTGAAAATATTCACAGAAAAACTCTGTAGTACGTTGGGCACAGTGGTACACTCTGGGGACCCCAGAGACTGAGGCAGGAAGAGCCCAAGCCTAAGTCTACCTTGGGCAACTTAGCAAGAACTTCTCTCAGAGTAAAAATTTTTCTCTCAAAATAAAAACTACTCCAAAAATTTATTTTGAGAACTTCTCTCAAAATAAAAATGTAGCTCAGTGGTGGAGCACTTGCCTTGGTTCAATCTCCAATACCTGCTCCAAAAGTCTTAATATAGTAGTTCAAATGATCTCATTTTCATGCATATGCATGTTCACCTGTGTGTAGCATGTGCACATATACATGAGCACACATGTGGTGCACGTGTTTGCCTTACTCTGTCAGTCTGAACATGAACAAATCGTAATCTTGGGCAGTCAGTTCCAGGAGGTTGAAATACAATAACATTTCTTATACGGTCAGATAATATTATCTATATATTAAGTCATCTTTTCTGTTCATTTAAGTATTAGAAAAGCTATACTTTCTTAGGGGATCAATTACTAAGCAGTGGCTAAAAGACTGTAGGACAGAAAATTAATTACAATAATATTTTTTAAATGAAGATCAATTTCAATGATCAATTCAGTCTCAAACCCCCAACACACACATACTGAACAATTTCCAGCTGACTTTGGACACTGTTGGCCTGGCTCCGTGCACGGCTAGCTTTCTCCGTGAGTCCTGTCATTTCGATTTCGTGTTCACTTATCAACTGCTGAATCCTATAGAAAGAATGTGGTGATGTTACTTGATATAGGAAATTTCACCTGACTATGAATTATTTTTAAAATGATTTTCAACATTCTCAAATTTAGTACTTTGCTTCAGATTTGTATATGCTACTCTTTTAGTCCAGAATCCTTTATCCAAATCTTTTAAGGGGCAGCTAGGTTATAAAATGCAGAATTTTAAAATTTTACAATGTTAAAACAAATTATGAGTTCTGGGCAGGGCATAGTTCCAAAGGGCTGTAGCTGTAGCTACTTGGGAGGCTGAGACAGGAGGATCACAGGGCCCAAGAGCTTGCTTGACGCCAGCTGGGGCAACACAGTCTCACAAAAAGAATTATGAGTACTGTATATTTGATGACACCCTGTGTAAGATCTAGGGAAGGGTCCTATACACCAAACACATTGCAAATACAAGTTTATAAGTGTCCAAACTAAATCATAGAACTAAAAATCTTTTTTTTTGTCTTTTTGAGACAGGATCTTGCTTTGCAGTTCAGGCTGGCCTTGAGCTCACTTTGTAGCCCAGGCTGGTCTTGAACTTGAAACCATCCTGCCTCAGCCTCCTGAGTGCTGGGATTATAGATGTGTGCCACCACACCCAAGACTAAAAATCTTGACATTAGTTCAGGTCAGGTTTTGCCAGCAAATGAGGGATGAGTTTGATCCTTGACCGAACTTCAGTCAGGCTCTTCCTTCTAAGCCCTCCCTTAGCTAAGCCTCGCTCTTAGCTCCCGTCCTTTTTCTGGTCTAGCCCAGTCTAGTAAGAATTCTGCCCCGTCAGTTTATTTATTTATTTTTTTTTGGCGGTACTGGGGATTGAACTCAGGACCCTGCGCCTGCTAGGCAGGCGCTTATTCCACTGAGCTATATCCCCAGCCCTGCCCCGTCAGTTTAGCAAGACTCCTCCACCCCGGAAGCCTGACAGATGATGTTCCTTGTCCCCAGCATGGACAGCTGATCCGCGGCTACCTGGGCAGGAAGCCCCAGGCGTCTCCCGTAATAAGTCCCCATTCGCTGGCCGCCCACTTGCCTGGCCGTACCGAGGGTTGCGTTTGGTCTATCACTCCTCCTGCAAAACCTCTATTGAATTAAACGTTTCTTACAGTTTTAACAAGGGTCAGAAAAATTGTTTTCTTTGACATGTTTGCTACAAATCTATGAAAAGGATCTTACACATCTCAGAGCTTTTTTACACTTTGGAATTTCAGGTAAGCAACCATAGAACTGTGATGCGGCTCGCTCTAGTGCCCGCACCTCAGTCAGAAACCTACCTGTCCTGATGTTGCTGCAGCAGTAGTTCTATTTTGTTCTGTGATTCAGTTTTCAGTGTTTCAAGTTGATCCTCTACCTAGTTTTAAAAAATCAAGACACTGTTCTCAATAACTGAAAATCTAAAGCTGGGGAAATTCATAGATTTTCAACTAAAGAAATGCTTTAGAGATGCAAATAGAATACTAATTCTAATAAATGTTATCACTATACTTTATTAGATCTTTTACTCTAGTTACACTTTCATGAAGCTGTATATAAATCAAGCTTATTTCCTATCAAGACAGATCACTGTGGGCAGGGGATGGTAGCACACCCTTGTAATCCCAGTTGCCCAGGAGGCTGAGGCAGGAGGGTCACAAATTGAAGGTCAGCCTGATCATCTTAGTGAAATTCTACCTCAAAATAAAAAATAAAAAAGGATGTAGCTCAGTGGTAGAGCTCTTGCCTGGCATGTATGAAGTCCTGAGTTTAAGCTCCAGTACCACAGAGGGGTCAATGATCACTGTGAAAGTAACCTCTATTATTTCAAAAAGCAAAAACAAGAACTAGGCTTACTTTTAAGAATATTTTTTTAAATTACATATGTAATACTATTTTTTTAATGCATTTTAATATAAAATTAAAGTAGTTTTCTCACCACTTACTGGAAATATCCTCCCCTTCAGATAAGAGATTTCTGTGTCTAATTCTCTTAGGATTTTACTAATAGCTGTGCCCAAGCTTCGAAAGGGCACGGTAGACATATTGTCCTGTTCTTGTATTTTCTTGCCCGAGGCTTCTTCAAAGTCAACTAGGATGGTCCGAATTTCCTGCAGGACGCCTTCATGGCTAAGCATCACCTTTCTGAGCTGCTCTATCTGTGCGCTGCTGTCTTTCAGCATGTCCTCCTTCAGGCATTTGGCAGCTTCAAGCTCGTGAACTGTATTTTGAAGCTGATTTCTCATGTCCTCCTGAGACTGACTCTCCCTTCGTCTAGGAAATTAATGCAAGAAAAGAAGTAATATTGATCGCGCTAATGCATACAAGTGAT
Source organism: Dinomys branickii (assembly GCA_004027595.1). NCBI lineage: Eukaryota > Metazoa > Chordata > Mammalia > Rodentia > Dinomyidae > Dinomys > Dinomys branickii. The sequence goes on from PVLD010020263.1 coordinate 30,138, forward strand.
TTTGCTAAGGAGTAAAACTTTAAAAATAACTCCATGGCTGGGGATGTAGCTCAGTGGTAGAAGACCCTGCCTGGCACATACCAGCACTATCCATGGGAGAAAAGATTCAGGTAACAAACTCCAACCTGATGTCAGCCATGGCATCTCTCTCCATCTGTATCTCTTGAAGTTTTGTCTGCAAATCGATGACTGATTGCCTTAGGTAAAACTTTTGTTTCTTGTGCAGTTCATTGCTCTGGGGAGAAAAAAGTCAAGCAAATTAATCTCTTTAGGGGAACTTAGATCCTTATAGCTAACAATTTCCAAAGGCTCTTGTTAATTTCTTGTGTATACGGTTCTCCCTCGTCACTGCTGTTCACAACCCATTGCTGGTCTCTCACCTAGAGCACTGAGCCCGTAAGCAGTTTCCTTCCCTCAAGCTTGGACTCTTTTTACCCACTCTCTACCTTGCAACAAATCTAAAACAAATAAAAATGGGAATAAGTTGTGTTCCTTCAAATAGCAGAACTCGTTGAAATTATACATATATATATATAAATAAAAGCCAAACACTATTTCTACCATACTTAAAATACTGGCAACATACAAAACCACCTAAAAACCAATGTGTTTAGCACAGAGAAATTAACAAGGGTTTCTAAACTGAGGTGTGAGGGGCCTCCCAGTGTAACTGCTGACCCTCCCCTAATTCTCCCATAGCAGAGCCACCAAGTTCTGCCCATAAAGAGTGAGTTTGTCATCTGCTCTTCTATTGCCTCATCTTTCAGTTTGAACAGAAACACATAACCACTGAACCCTGAAAGATTCTAAAATAAAAACAGACACCAAGACTGAACAAGCAAACACCCAGAAACAAAGATAATGCAAAGAAAGAATATTTCCAAAAACGGTAATGTACAGGGAAATTCAGGAGACATGCAGTTATAAAAAACAGGATGCTATGCCAAAGAGATCAGGGAAGAAGTCCTAGAAATTAAAAGTATGGCTGCAGTGCACAAGGCCCTGTGTTCAAGCCCTGGCATTAAAAAAAAAACTTAAAAACTTGCAAAATAAAACAGAAGAGAATAGTGGGCTAAGAGCACTTCTCAGAGGGACAGCACTGGCCTTGCAGGCATGAGGCCTGGGTTTGATTCCCACACTACCAAAAGAAAACCTTTCTTTTTTTTTTTTAATTTTATTTATTTATTTATTTTTTAAACCAAAAGAAAACCTTAAAAAAATAGGAAACTAATTACTTGGTCAAATGCTGAGAAGTGAAAGAAGAAATACAAGGTACCAGTTGCATTTGCCATCACTGCTTACCCTGCTGCACCACAGGTCTCTCTGCACGCAGGCGAGGGACTACATCTTTTGTCTTTATTTAACCGGAACCTAGCACCATGTCCCCGACATAGGAGGTACACGTTAAATATCACAAGTAGCCCAGTGGCGCTGTTAGTTGTTCAATGATTTAACATATTTATTAGGAGCCAATTAAATGTGACAAGCTCTGCTGCCAGGGGAGGGACACAGAGAACAAATCGTAACATTGTTTCTTTTCCTCACCAGTGCTTCTCCACCCGCTCTGTCCCTGTATGTTCTTTAGAGTGCCTGTCCTAAAGGGTTGTCGCTGTTTACATGACCAGCTCCCTTCCAAAATGGTGGGCTCCTTAGGAGTCCTCTTGTATGCAGCGCTGAATGCCCACTATATAATCCAGTGGTACATAATTCTGAGCATTTAATAAAATTGTGGGACTTTTCCCCTTTAAGTACTCCGATGAGACAGAGCAGTGATGGCGAACTATGGCCCGTGTGCTACAGGAGGCTGTCTGTTATCACTGAAAGTTGTAAAAGGTTCACCATCAGTGAGCTGGAACAGTGTGGCAGTAAGTGCAATGCGATGCATTTAAGCAACACAACAGGTGCCCAGAGAGCAGGGACTGTGTGAACACACCCAGCCCAGCTGGGGAGCCGGCTGCAGAGGAGGACACGCCTGAGCCTGGGGGGCAGGAAGGGCGTGGCCAGCGGGGAGAGGAAGCGGCCTGGGCCAAGTGTGGAGCTCAAGCACTACAAGAGACACAGGGACTGAGCCAGCGGTTGGTGCTGCCAAACCTGAGGGCCGAGTGGAGCGCTTAGGTCAGCAAGAGCTGGGGTGGGCAGGCCGCTCCTGGCCCAAGCACTCTGGGACCCATCTGCAGCGGCGAAGCCAGTCTAGTTCTGTTTGCGGTCCACTCGAAGTTCTTGGCAAACTTCCCAACTCTGTTTAGTTCCACTATGTGTACACATGCATCTAAAAGCATACCCCCATTTATAAAGAGAAACCAGCCTGAGACAGCAGGACAGCAGGCCTGAACCACCAAGCATTGCATCTGCAGGTGAGTACCATTAACTGTAACGTTCCTTTTTCTTACTTAACATTCTAAGCTATTCAAATTTCATTAAGATTACATCACGAGACCAAGGGATTATGAACGATTTGTTGCTGTTGTTGCTGAGACAGGGTCTTGCTGTGTGGTTCAGGCGGACTTTGAACTCACCATGGAATCCAGGCTGGCCTTGGATTCATGGCAATCCTCCTGCTTGAGCCTCCCAAGTGCCAGGATTACAGGCATGTGCCACTATGCCAGGCTATGAATAATTACTAGCAAGTGGAAAATAGTTAACACAGACTTTTCATTAGCTCGCTTGTGAATAGTGAGATAGCACTTGTTAGTCTGATCCACAGATCCATGGCTTGTGTCTTCATCTAGGAAGTGTAAATTTGTTCTAAGGCAGTTGACGTCCCTCTTATACCTAGGACAGTGACAGGCGCTAGAATAATACAACTCACTTCATTTAGTCTTCTCTGCAGATCTTTGACTTGATGTGAATATTCTTCCAGAACACGTTCGATGTGCTCCTTCCCCGGATACACAGTGATTTTTCTGGGAGAATCAAGTTCCACTTCATATTTAGGGAAAGCAGGAATCTGTGTCAAAGTCCCAGTGGAGGCTGTGTTTTCAATTACTGTACCACGAGTAGGTGACACAAAAAACGGGCTTGAGGCACCTAAGTGTTGAATAATTCATTAGTTAGTTTATTCATTAAGTAACCGTGATAAGCATTATACTAAGCAAGTTTACACTAAGTGGTTCCCATCTGAGCCCTAAAGAAATGCAAGATAAAAACAGGCAGTGGAACAGTAACAAAAGCTCCCAGAGAGGAGCAAAGACACAGAAGACGTGGCTGGGGTGAGGCGACAAGGTAACACTGCTGCAGGTGCGCCCTGAAGTATCTTGGAGCGAGAACAGCGCAGTCCAGCCTGGTGTGGTGGCGCAGAGCCTGAGGCAGGAGGGTCACCCGAAGATCAAGGCCAGCCCAGGCTACATGGCAAGTTCAAGGCCAGCCTGAACTGCCCAAGGAGACCCTGTCTCAAAAAATAAAAACAAAAACAAACAAAAAGAACCAGTCCAGAGGACAGGCTCGGGGATGCTGCGTGCAGCAGGAACACCACAATTAAAGGTGCAGACCTTTGAGACAGGTGTGTCCTGGCAAGAAGGTAGCGGCCAAACATGAGAACGCAAATGCAGGACAGCCCAGAAGGGCCCAGTGGTCACGGCAAGGGGTTCGGGTTCACCTGGAACAGTGCAATTGTGAAGTAACTGCACGCTATAGTGTATACAGCACTACACAGCCCTGGAAAGACACCTGGCTAAGACCACACTCCTCAGTGGTGTCAGGACCCTGTTAAGATAGAAGACTATGACTTTGATGCAGCAGATTGGCAGAAATTCTGTGTATTTTCTGTAGCAAACTCCTCCAGCAGCCCAGTATAAAATTGAAGAGGGCAATGAGCCTGACAGGAGTTGGGTTTTCCTAGAGGAGACCGACAGAAGAGTAAAGGGAAAAGAGGACTGGCATTTCATTGGCTGAGATAATGGTCCAAAGGGACGTACAGACAGGAAGACTGGTAGGGAAAAATGGCAGAATCTATGCCAGCTGCTCTCAGTTCTTGTTACTTGTGGAGTTGTGTGTTTGAGGTGTTGTGTGCTGGAGACCGAGCCCAGGGTTCACACACAAGATGAGCACTCTCCTGCTGAGCTACAGCCCCAGGCCTTTCTGTTTCATATTCTGAGACAGCATCTTGCTAAGCAGGCCAGGTCAGTCTCAAACTTGGGATGCTCCTACCTCAGCTTCCCAACTAAATAGT
>PVLD010020264.1:0-34304 GCA_004027595.1 Dinomys branickii
GGAAAGGGAAAGGAAGGGAAGGGAAGGGAAGGGAAGGGAAGGGAAGGGAAGGGAAGGGAAGGGAAGGGAAGGGAAGGGAAAGAGAAAGATACCGAAATTAGTACACAGTGTCTGGCTTTATTTTGTCTTTTTCCTCATCCTGGGGAACTAAATGATCAATGATGTGAAATGAACTTGCAGTAAATGTTAATTTTACTGCCTCAGAAGCCACATCTCTCATTCATGGGAAATGAGGAGTTTCTGTGAGGATTTCCTGAAGTCATAGGCACCTGGCCTTTGGTAATTCACGTTTGTTCAGCAAGCAGGAAATCCCAGGGATTTCCTGGTATTAACAAACTAAGACAGGGAAGCTGTGGATCAAAATTACTCCTTGAGCCAGAGAAAGTGACACACACTTGTAATCTCAGCTATTCAGAAGGCTGAGGCAGGAGGATCATAAGTCCAAGGCCAGTTTGGGCAACTTAAGGAGACCCTGTCACAACATGCTTTTAAAAGGACTGAGCACTTGCATAGCATGTATGAGGCCATGGATTCAATCCCAAGCACTGAATAAAAGGAAAATGTATTTTAAGCCTGGTCCCACAGTTCTGCTCCTTCAGGCAGCGGACTTTCCGCTGGTGGCACAGTTGACATGCACAATTAGGCATGCATCACTCATGTGCCGGGGAAGGTGACCATCATTATGGAGGGAGGAGGTAGGCACCCCCTAGTCAACCCAGACTGGTGGAACCTGAGACTGAGAAACCTTAGTGCTGCAAGTTTTCATCTTTCATATGGATTACATCATCTTTATTTCTTTTTTTAAAAAACTTCCTCTTTGTGCCAAATTTCTTTAGAAAAATTCCAGCTTTCCTTCCCTCTACGTCATGGTTATCTGTCATAGTTGTCTCTTTTCTGTTCCCCTAATGAAACACCTGAGGCTGGGTAACCTTAGAAAGAAAAGAGATTGGTTTTCTTGTTGTTCTAGAGGTTCGAGGCTGTGGTGCCAGCATTGGACTGGTGATGGAGACCACTGTGAAGCAGCTCTGAGCAGGACCTATATTAATCAACTGACTTTCCACGTTTACTTGTGAGTCTTGGTCCCTACTGAGGCCTGTAATGGTGGGTGAAGCCATGAGACCTCAAAGGACAAGACAAGGCCACAGCTGAGGACTTTTGGCTCCAACCCCAGTTAACTAAAAGGAGACTGTAGCTATGGGCATCTTACTCCTGCCTTGAAGACCTTCCTGGAGATAACATAGTTCTCCTAAATTAACGTAAGTATTACTTGCAAAATTCTGTAAAGGATTTCGAAGTCCTGCCCATATTCCTGCATTTTCTTCAGTCTCCCCCTCCTTCATTTGAAAACCTAATAAACACAGGTCACCCAGGGAAGTCTGGGTCTTAACCCAGAGAATCTCAAATTTTGTAAGAGAGTTGGACCCTCCTGAAGCCCTAAAATCATCTCAATGTCTCATTTATTTATTTATTTATTTGCCATCTACTGGTTTGGGAGATTGCAGACCTGAGCAGCCTACAATAACTAAGGGTTATTAACCTGATAGGCTGGCTCTGGTGATGGTGTCATAATGACAGAGGCATATCTGAGAAAGAGAGATCACATCAACAGGCAGGAAACCAGAGCAACTGGAGAAGGGCCGGTTTCCTCAGTTAAAAACAATCATCTCAGGAGAATTAACCAAGGGCCTATAAGAATGGCCTTAATCTCTTGCAATGGTACTGACCCTGATGACCTACTCAGATCCACTTCTTTCCTTTTTTTTCCAGAACTGGGGATTGAACCCAGGGCCTCAGCCATAACGGGAAAGCACTCTCCCTGGAAATAAACAGGTCAGTGCTGGACAATGGGCGTGAGCAGGGAACAAAACTAGAGGGACCATGGAAGGGTGGCTTATGTAACAAATCCCCTTAAAGGGACTCCCCACATGGGCCTTAAAAGGAATTTAACTTTAGTTAAAGGTCAGAAGAAAGAATCATTTAGCAGGAATAAGTGCAATTTTAGAAATAAAATGGTATCCATTCCCGAGAGTGAGTGTCTGCAAACTTTTCCTATGTAGAGCCAGGTACTTCTGTACACTGAAACAAACCACCCCATAATAGCATCAAAAAAGAATAAAACAGTGAGGAATAAATGTAATCAAGGCCACTGGAAACTTCAAAACATTAATGCAATGAAGAGGATGCAAATAAATGAAGGCATACCATGTTCATGGATTAGAAGACTTAATATTCTCAAGATGTTCACACAACCCAAAGCCTAATGATTTGATACAGTGCTTATCAAAATCCCAATGGTATTTTTCTAGAAATGGTTTTTTAAAATCTATGACGCATGGGCAACCACCAAAGACCCCAAGCAGCCCAAGCAATCTTGAGAAAGGTGAACAAAGCTAGAGGTCTTACACTCCTGGATTTCAAAATGTATTAGAAAAGCTATAGAAAATAAAACAGTGTGGTACTGACATAAAGACAGACATAGAGACCAGTGGAGCAGAGTAGAAAGCACAGGATAAATTTATGCACATACGGTTTACTAGTCTTCAACAGAGGTCAAGAATACACAACTGGGAAAGGTCAGTCTCTTCAACAAATGGTGATGGGAATGATGGATATCACTTAGAAAAGAATGAAAGTGGGCCCTCATCTTACAACAGGCACAAAAATTAACCCAAAATAAGTCAAAATTCTTTAAATAAGACCTGATACTGTGAAAATCCTAGATGAAAATACTTTTACTGACCTTAGCAATGATTTCTTGGATAGGACTCCAAAATTTCAGGTAGCTGAAGGGAAATGAGACAACTGGGGCAATGTCACATTAAAAAGCTTCTGCAGAGCAAAGGAAAGAATCAAGAGGATGAAAAGGCAAAGTAGAGAATAGGAGAAAATATTTGCAAGCTGTACATTTTAGAGGCGGTTACTATCCAAAATATAGAAGGAACTCCTACAACTCCACAGGAAAACTACAAAAACTTGTATTCTGTGTAAATGGAAACACAACAAATATTTCTCCAAAAGAAGGTGCACAAATGCCAATGCATATTAAAAGGTCAAACATCACTAATGATCAGGAAAATAAGACTCGGAATTGGAATGAGCTGTCTCACACACACACATACACACACACACACATGCACACAGACAGACAGACAGACACACACACACACACACACACACACACCTATTAGGATGGCAGTTAACAAAAATGGCAAATATTGATAAAGAACCTGGGATGCAGAATTTCAATTATAACGTGTGACTTTTATTGGCATATTTAAGTTAAGGATTTTCAGAGTATGGTCTTGATGAACTACAAAAGCACAAATCCCTCCTTTGGGGCTGGGGATATAGCTCAGTGGAATAAGCGCTTGCCTAGCAAGCGCAGGGTCATGAGTTCGATCCCCAGTACCGCAAAAAAAAAAAAAAATCCCTCCTTTGGTTCTTTTTTATTTATTTATTTATTTATTTTTGGTCTTTTTGAGACAGGGTCTTGCTATGCAGTTCAGGCTGCCCTTGAGCTCACTTTGTAGCCCAGGCTGGTCTCCAACTTGTAACAGTCCTCCTGCTTGACCCTCCCAGGTGCAGGAATTACAGACATGCACCACCACTCCCAGCTTCTCCCTTGGTTCTTAAAAGAAACTGTCACATTTTGGCTTCAGGCATGGCTGAATCCAGGTGCTCAAACAGTGTCAAAACTCTCCATTATTGGCTCCGCAGTCCTCCATATTGGCTTCATCCACTACCAAGCTCTCCGTCCTGTAGATGGTTTCATTCTCCAAGCTTAACTCTAAGGTTAAATCCCACTGCTTGTTTTGAGACCTGCGCTCACAGACGCACTACGGACAGAGATGGAATACACAGGCCATCTAGCCTTGCTCACATACTCAATTCTAAAATTGACCTCTCTCAAAGCACATAGATGAATATAGGAAAATGGTTCCTGTTATGGTTTAGATATAAATGCCCTCACCAATGTCTCAGATATACAGTTTTTGGAAGTTACGGAGTTTTTGGAGGGTTGGATCATGGGTCCACTATTGGAGACCAGGCTGTGTAAGGATTAAGCTACTGAACACAGTGCTCTCTGAATGTATTGGTACAGTGTTCTGAAATCAAGATAATGTCACAGCTGAGCCAGCCAAGGATATGGGCTGCTGACACTCCCTATTCCAGAGCAATAAAGCTGCCAACCCTAGAGATCAAATAATTCTTTTAATTGTCAAAATTTACTGCTTGGAGAAGTCTTTGAACTCACTTCCCAAGGTCTTGCTCAGTTCCCACCTTGCCTTAAAATCCCCTTCCCTTCCCTTTGTCTGAAAACTAAATAAATATGGGCTGTCCAGAGAAGCTCTTGTCTCTACTCCCAGAGAGTTTGTATTCCCAGAGCATTTTTGACATCCTGGACTCCCCCAAAATTGTACCACTTGTCTCCTTTTATTTAAGCCTTTGGCATAACTCATTTCAAATTGGGGGCTAGGCCAAGTCCCCAGTAGGCCACTGTACTCATCCACAGATTAAGTCACAGCTGCTAGGAGGTGGGCCTGATTGGAAAAGGCAGGTCACTGGGCATGTGACCTCAAAGTGTATTCTTGTACCTGGTTCCTCCCTTCTCTGCCTCCTGGCTGCCATGGGGTGACCAGCTGTCCTCCACCAGGCCTTTCCATCATGGCATTTCTGCTTTGGACCCAGCAGACCATGGACTGAACCTACCAGGAGCCAGAAGCCAAATACACCTCTCTTCCTTTAAGTTGTGGGTGTCAGGTATTTTGTCCCAGTGATGGGAAACTGCCAACTGCAGCTTCCCAAGGGAAAGCAGAAGAAGAATGGATACCAGGCAGTCCAACCCAACAGAGTACCACACCCATGCTAAGTCTGCTTTTATCTGCATCATGCTGCCATGACACAGTGCCTAAGTCTGGGTAATTCATGTAGTAGTATGTTTTCTGTTACTATAACAAAATAGCTCAGGCTACCTATTTATAAAGAAAAAAACTGTTTACTTAACTCACAGTTTTGAAAGGTCAAAGTCCAAACAACATAGTACAAGCCTCTGGTGAGGGTTCCCTTGTTCTGTGTCATCATAGTTAATGGCATCTTGGCAGGAACAAATGTCAGGTGCATAAACACATGACAGAACAGAAGCCGGAGTCAGGGGAAGGCCCAGGCTTGCTCTCCTGTAACAACTGCTTCCCAAGAACTAACCAGAAAAGCTATCAGAACTACACCAATCCCTTCTGAGAACAATGCCCCATGACCCTTCAAAGACTTCACATAAGGATCCCCCTCTTAAAGGTCCCACTACCCCTGCACGTTACCACAGTAGGGACCAAATTTATACATGCGAACTTTGGGAGGACACACAAACCATTCCAAACTATAATACCAATTTAAAGAAAAGGAATCTAAAGGAACTTATCTCTTACAGTTCTGAAGACCAGAAAGTCCAACACAAAGATGCTGGCATCTGATGATGACCCTCTTGTAATGGATCCATGGCAGGAGTTGCAAGGAATGAGAGAGACAGAGACAGACAGAAAAACGGAGACAGAGGCAGATCAACCTCAGCCCTGGCCCTTTTATAATTGTGATTAATGCATTTATGAGGATGTGCTACAGTTTCTTATCTGGGTGTAGCCCAAGAACCTCAGATACTCATAGGCAGGGCTTCAGGAAGGCAGATGGATCATGGGGGTGCTCTGCTCCTTAGTGGATTAATTCACTGATGAATCCACAGCCGACTTGTTAAAAGGTGGGGCCTGATGGGAAGGGACGGGCCCCTGGGGGTGTGGACCGACTGACTCCTCCTTTCACTCTCTGACTCTTGACTGGCGTGACCTCTCCTCCACCCAGGCCCTTCTGCCATTTCATCTTTGTGCCAAAGCTGGCCAAACACGGACTGAGACTTTGAGCTGTGAGCCAAAATACACCTCTTCCCCTTGAAGAAGTACACATTGGGTACTTTGTTCCAGCAATAAGAAAATGACTAAAACAGGATGGAAACTTTGCATCCTAAACAGCGGCCACTAAGCTCCATCTCCCAACTTTGTGACACGGGATTATGTTTCTGCTTTGAGGGGGGATCACACAGTCAAACAGAGGACCATTTAAACTTTCTAAAAGACAGTGTTCATAAATTAAAAAGAGAAAGCTAATGTAGTTTCCACCTAGAAGTCTGGCTGACAAATGACAGTCCCCAGCAAGGCACAGGACCATTCACTGATAGTAGCAATTCCCACACTGTCCCACAGGAACATTGTGTCTTTATGTTCTCTTGAGTTGGCTGGAGTTTCCCACTGCTGTTCTTTTTGCTTAGCTAATGATAAATTACTGTGGGTTTAGCTTGTCATTATCAACTTAATTTGTTGTGGGTTGCTTGGCAAATCCTACGGTGTTTAATAACACTTATTTGCATCAGCAGTATTTTCACTCTATAATTGTTCAATAAATAGACTTTAAGTCCTGTATGCATTGAGTGAAAATAAGAATCATCTGTATCCGTATCGCTAAAGCAGATGCACCCACACTCCCCCGACTTCTAGGACACGTTTAGGATGACATTCCATTTTTATCGCCTAGTTGTTTTTCCACTGGGAAATGGGAAAAGGTAAGGTCTTGATTTTCTCCTAATTGGGCTGGGGGAAAAAATAAATTTTGGAACAGATGGCTTAGAGGAATTTGTATATACAGTGCTTGTTTTAATATCAGGAAGTTTACGTGGTAGAGGACTACAGCACAGTGCCCCCCATTCACAGTTTAGCTCTGTTGTTTATTGCCCATACTCAACCAAGGTGCACAAAAAATTAAATAGTAAATTCTAGAAATAAGCAATTCATAACTTCTAAATTGCACATCAGTCTGAGCAATGTGATGAAATCTTACCCCATCCACTCTACTTCACCCAGGACATGAACCACCCCTTTGTCCGGTATATTCTGGGCTGTCATGTATGCATGTACACAGAAACGTACTATCAACAAAGTTATGTCTAAATAAAAACATTCAAGTGTATTACAGTAAAAGATACATTACCATGAATCCCCCTCAAAATACTATCCCCCACTTCATACACACTTAATCACATCGTTCTTGCTACTTTCTGAAGCAGTTCTGAAAATCTTGTTTTATGAAGGGCTTTACAAGCTTGCTCAAAAAATATGGTGAATGCTGTTGCCACGTGTCATCCAACCTTTGGATTGTAAGACCTCACAGTATGTCGTCATCTATCGTGTTCACCATATCTAGCACTGCCTCTTCCCAAAAGTCAAAATGACTATACCCCCATAAAGTCTTATTCACTCATAAATTGGGCTTTTAGGAGGTGGGTGGATCACAGGAGTGTGAATATGGATTATGGCTTTCAACTAAGTACTTCATTGAGGACTTTTAATGAGAGAGGAAAGGAGGGGGAGAGGGGAAGAGAAGGACAGGAGAGGAAGAAATGTAGGGTAGAAATCTGTGGAGCCTGTGAGTCTCTGGGAAGAGATGAAAGGTGTGGTCCTTTCAGGAAAGAAAGGGGCGCTGGCCCATTCACAGGTGACATCCTGTATCAACCAGTGTTTTACTAGAAAAACAGATGTAACACAAGTTACACAAATGTGTAAGAATTTATAAGGTTGGCTTACAATGGTCACCCATAGACAAGGAAACAGAAGCAGCTCCACCCTTCCTCATGTCCCCTTTATACCATCCAGGTGACCAGCTGCCCTAGGGTGGACCTTCCACACCCTAGGATGTGGAATTGCTGGGCCAACTTAGTTGAGCTTCTCTTAACTAAATTTCGCAAGTTGACACAATCAATCACCATACGCCCATCACTGGTGATGGCCAAGACCATTTACAAGCAAAAGGAGTAAGCCAGGCCCACAGTGGCTAATGCCTGTCATCCCAGCACTCAGGAGACTGAGGCACAAGGATCTCTGTGAGTTCAAGGCCAGTTTAGCAAGACCAGTCTAGACTATATAGTAAGACCTTGTCTCAAAAAAACAAAGAAACAACAACTAAAAATAAAAGGAATGGCTAAGGTATTTTCAGGTTAAAGGGAAAGGCCTTGGGAATTTTCTTCTGGGTTGATGTTCTAAACCTGCAATTTTTATTAAAAGTGTAATTTTCAAAATTAATTTTATTTTCTCCTTTCTACGTATTTTTATTTCTTTTATTCAATCTCAATTCCTGGATTCCCCATGGATTCCAAAATCTGCTATGCTCAGATTCCTTGTATAAAACAGTAAAAGTCAGATGTGGTGGCACACACACATAATTCTAGCACAGGGAGACTGAGGTAGGAGGATGATTACAAACTAAAGGGCAGTTTAAAGTACATGACAAGACCCTGTCTCAAAAAACCTGAAATTAATTAATTAAAATCAAATAGCACAATGTTTGCACAGAACTTGTCCTCCCGGTACACTTCAAATCATCCCTGGATGATGCAGAATACCTAGCAGGATGCTATTGCTATGTACATAGCTGTTACATGATGCTAGGGCATGGTGGCAAGAAAAAATTCTGGGCATGTATCATTCTGACAAAAGTTTTTCAATCCTCAGTTGTTTGAGTCTGCACACATGGACCTCTTTTACACTGGGGGGGTTAGGAGGTACCTCCTGAAAAGCCACACCAAGGACCAAGCCTGCAACACTGGAATATCGGGTTAATAATGTCCCTTAGTTATTGTGGACTGATCAGGTCCACAATCTCCCGAACAAGTGGATGGTGAAGGCTAAATAAGAGGTGAAGGGAATGATTTCAGGCTCCAAGAGGATCAGAGCCCTCTCAAGAATTCAAGATTCTCTCAGGGCTAAGACCAAGATCTCTGGGCGGCCTGTATTTATTTATCAGAGGAAGGGAGGGGAGTACTCAAGGACAGAAGCACTCAAGTACTTCTCCAAGTAAGGTATTAAATTAATCCACCCAAGAGTGAGGTGCCCGAGGCTACAGTCTTTATCTAGTTGAGGTTGGATTCAGGTGTCCTTGGCTGTGACCTTGTCTTATCCTTTGAGGCTTCCTGGCTTTATCGCCATTACAGGTCTGAGTAGAGATTAGTGACTCACAGAGGTTCACTTAGTATGGGTCCACCACCCATCTCCAGATAAGGAGCCTAGGCCTTGGACAGACTCACAAGTAAACATGAAAAGCCCACTGGTTCATTTAAGTCCTGCTCAGGGTTGCTTCATAGTGGTCTCCATCACTGGAACCTGTGTCAGATAAAACATGTCCCAATCACAGCACTTACTGAATGTGTGAAGGGGAAAAAGAGCCCTGAGACAATGCCACCAATACCACCACAGAGGGTAGGGTAAGAAGAACATGCTGGGGTTAACTCAACTGTTTTTAGTAACAGTGATAGTGTTAATAACTAAGATTTACATGTGATGTGCTGGGTGCTATCCTAAGCCCTTTATTTGTATTACTTCACTTAATTCTCAACTGTATCAAGCAATTACTATATGAATACTATTTTAATGAGAAAATAAAGACTAAGTAGTATGACATACAGCTAGTAAATGGTACAAGACTATGACACCAGGTGCAGTGACGTTCACCTGTGATATCTGGAGGCTGAGGCAGAAGTATCACAAGTCTGAGTCCAGCCTGGGCCACTCATCGAGACCCTGTGTCAAAATTTTCAAAATTTTAAAAGGGCTGGGGAGGTAACTCAGTGCCAAGCAAAAGGCTCAGGGTTCAGTCTTCAGTACTACAAAAGAGAAAGAAGGAAGGAGAAGCGGGGAGGGGGAAGGGGGAAAAGAGGGAGGGGAGGAGGGAAAGGAGAGGAGAGGAAACAGCCAGAAGCCATAAGAAAATCCATTTCCAAAGGGTGACTTTGCACATAGCTACAAAGTGATTATTTGAGGGAATGCAAATATGTGTCTTGGTCTGTGAACAGGCAAACTAGCAAAGCAACTGATTTTCAGTTTAGTACCAAGACAAACTGTTACTGAATATAGAAATGCGAAATCTTCTCCCTGCTCATCTGTAAAGGCAAGTGCTTTGAGAACATAATCCATTCACCCCAGGATGAAAGCAGAGTCATTTCAATCTCAGGCTTTACTCTTCCTGCCAAATACAGGGCTGATGATCATCCCCCTGTGCTAGAACCCTTCAGCATCCAGGGAACATTCCTTCCCGGTCCCCCACCCCACCCCGCACAGATGCTGAGCACAAATACACATTCCCCTGGGACCTGAAGGGGGGAGGACTCCCAAGAATTATTCTTTTTTTTTTTTAAGCCAAGTTACTTTGGGAATTAAGATCATTAAAGACTAACAGCAGCTGTTAGGTACTTAGCAAATGTAGCTAATCAGCCTCGCACCATGGGGAGGTATTTAAACACACTAGCGCTGCGCACTGCAGGCTGACTGCAGCACCCTCATTCCCTGCGGACCAGGTAATTAGAAAGGCCCGGGTAATCCCTCCCGCCAAGCAACAGGGGCGGTAATACATCACACCTGTGCCCAGGATCATTGCTTCAAAGTGTGTCAGGCTGAGAAATATTACAGGTAAAACAGTGAATGTGTGGTGGTGCACGACTATACTCCCTACTACTTAGGAGGCTGAGGCAGGAGGATTGATTAGGTGCAGGAATTTGGGACCAGCCTGGGCAACATGGGATGGATGGGTGGGTGGGTGGTTGGATGGATAAACAGAAAGATAGACAGACACATGAATTCATGGACACATGGATGGATGGATGGATGGATAGATGGATGGATGGATGGATGGATGCATGGATGGATGCATGGATGGATGCATGGATGGATGGGTGGGTGGGCAAACAGACCAACAGACAGACACGTGAATGAATGGACACATGGATGGTTGGGTGGATGGATGGATGGATGGATGGGAGACTGAATGTGGCCAAATGAGTAGAGTCTTTTCATGAAACCAGAGCCAATGGGCTAAGTTACTTGCATTCAACAGAATATGATGCACTGGTGCCCCACTCTCCATCTATTCAGAGGACAATTCCCTAAGGAATCACAGAACAACATGATGAGAACTAGCAAGATGGCTGGAAGGACTGGAACAGCTGCCAACCGGACTCTCATCACAGACTTGGCAAAAGAGATGCAATAGTCTGCCCTGTGTTGGAGGGGCAGGTGCTGTCTGTCACAATGCCCTGACCCTCACCCTCTACAACAGACCATTCACGTAACCTGCACAATGACCCAGGAAGTCGGCTACTCTTGTTGTTCCTTTTTCACCTGTAAGGTAACTGAGGTTCGGAGAAGGCTGAATGATTTTCCCAGTTCTATTGCAAAGCCACCCGAATGGACCCATCTTACAAGCTCACTTGCTGCTTGAATGGGAGGCTGCTTATGACTGCCAGATGCCCGAGGCTTTACAATAATAATAAATTCTCCCACATCCCCCAAAACATGTGGTGCAAACAAAGTCAGAAGCCAGGTTCCTTCGGCTCCAAAGAACACACACAAATTCTGATTCACTAGTTCCTGGGCTGAAATTGAGAATCTGCATTTATATAAAGCTCTTCTGTTACGGTTTGGATAAAATATGTACTCCCCAAAGTCTGATGTCTTCAGACGTGTGCTTCTGGAAACTGACTGGATCATGGGGATGCTAAGCTCATAGACGCTGAATTTACGGATAAGTTCAGAGCGAAATGTGTTGTTAGGAGTTAGGGCCTGGTTGGCGGGAGTAGGTCCCTGGGGAGGGTGTCCTGTCCCCACCCCTTCTCTATGGCTCTTCCTGCTCTCTTTGCTTCCTGGCTGCTGTGAGGTGGGAAGCTTTCCTCTGCCACAGCCTGCTACCCCCAAGTTTCTTCCTTGGAACCAGCTAACCATGGACTCAACCCCCTGAAACCATGAGCCAAGTAACCTCTTTTGTGTATGTCAGGTATCTTTTCCCAGCCACAGAAGGTGACTAACGTATCCTGATTGAGGCCAATGCTGCTACACCAACAGATTACAACATGAGCAGCGAAGAGCTAAACCATGCTACTCTTTGCTTCCCCTAAGAATTGAAAACTAGGCATCAGATTCCCAAGTTCCCATCTCAAATCACCATGTCACTAGCTTAGCTTCCAAAAACTTTTTTCTCTCTCTGAACTGTTCCATTCCCCTGAAATTGGTTATATTCATATATTCAGGGATTTTTTAATAGGCAAATTCTCTTTCAAAATGGGACTTGCCCTAGGAAGGTGTCACACTTCCAAAGAGCAGTTACCAAGAAATTGTGAGCCGTGAGGTCACTTTCTGCAGACCTTGTGATAGCTGTCTCAACCCTCTATCTAGTCTTACTCTCAGGCTCTAATCTAAAATAACACTTACTGAGGCTGCTGAGGGAAAAAGCATACATCTTTTGTGCTTTTTCAACAAGAAATATCAGCCGCCTTCAGGTAAAAACAATCCCAGCCTGGGGGATCTTATAATCAATAGCAAAACACATTTAGGGACCCAAGACACTGGGGAAATATGTTCTGGTTACAAACCCAGCTCCAGGCTGAGGAACCATCACATTCTAAAAGTAAGTCCAGTTCACAGAGGAGAAATATGAATGGTCAGTAAGCATATGGAGACTGTTTGATATTAATGGTAAATAAACTACTAAACAACAAACTGCCTGTCTTGGTTACTTTTCCCTCATTCCTGAGACAAAATACTCAATGCCCAAAATGAAGGAAGGAAAGGTTTATTTAGCTTACAGTTTGTGGAGGTTTCAGTCCAAACTTGGCTGGCTCAGAGGCAGAGTGGCACCTGGCAGAGGGCAAACGTTCATGGCAGCAGAGCACAGGGATAAGAACCAGAGCCAAAGGGAGGAACGGCGGTGAAGCAGCCTCTTTTCCTACCTTACATGGTAAACAGGCTACCCCCACCCAGGGGGTGTGTAGTTCTCACACAGTCTCCATGCCCTCCACTTCCACAGGCTCAGGATGTATACAAAGTAAGCACCCTGGCTTCCTACTGAGTCACCCAGCCAAACCTCTAGACTCCCCAAGTTGACACAGTGTTATCAACCATAACACCGCCCCTCACATGGAACATCAGTAAAGACTAAAAGTGAGCACTAATACTGTTACGGTTTAGATGTTGAAATGTTTCCCCCAAAAGTCACATGTATGTAGAAGATGACTGGGTCATGGGGGTGCTGTACCCATCAGTGAGTTTAAGCCTTACTGTGCTGCTAGGCAGCAAGACCTGGCTGGAAGAGGGACACCGGGCATGGCCTGGACAGGTATATTCTTGTCCTTCCTTCTGCCCCCATTTCTTGGTTATGCTGAGGTGAGTACATTTCTTCCACCATGCCCTTCTGCCATGCCAACCAGCCATGGGCCAAATTACCTAAAAACCATCAGCCAAAATAAAACTCTCACACCAGGAATGGTGGTGCACACCTATAATCCCAGCACTCAGGAGGCTGAGACAGGAGGATTGCCATGAGTTTGAGGCCAGTCTGGGTCACATAAGCAAGTTCAAGGACAGCCTAAACTACATAGTGAGACCATTCCTCCCCCCCTGCAAAAATCAATAAAATTAAAAGTAAATAAATAGTCTCTTCTTTTAAATTGTGGAGGTCAGAAAGGGGCCAAAAATATTTACTGAAAAAAATATATATCCTGGAGGAAAGACAGCCTCTTTAATAAATAGTGCTGAGGAAACGCCTATGCAGATGCAGGAGAGTGACTCTAGAATCATGTCTCTCACCAGTACTAATCTGAAATCAAAGTAAATCAAAGAACTAAATGTTAAAATGAAACATTTAACCTTCTCGAAGTCATAGGCATAGGCAAGGATTTTCTGAATAGAACCCCAGTTGCACAGGAAATAGTACCAAGAATCAACAAATAGCATCATATTAAATTTAAAAAGCTTCTGCACTGCAAAAGAGACAGCCAACAGGAGAAAAAAGGCAAACCACCAAATGAAAGACAAATTTTGCCAGCTACATTGGCAGACAGAGGACTAAGATCAGACAGAGGATTCAAGTCTAGAATATATAAAGAACTCAAAAATATTAGACCCCAAAAATAAGAGTCAAAAAATGGGCAACTGCAATGAATAGAAACTTCTCAAAAGAAGAAGTACAAGGGCCAATAAACACATGAAGAAATGTTCGATATCAATGCCCATTACAGAAATGCAAAGTAAAACAACACTGAGATTCCATCTTATCCCAGAAAGAACAGCTATCACCAAGAAATAAAATAATAGTAAATGCTGGCAAGGCTACAGGGTAGAAAGGAACACTTCCACATTGTTGGTGGGAATGTGAACTAGTGCAACCACTAAGGAAATCAGCATGGAGAGTCCTCAAGAAAACTAAAACTAGAGGTTCCATTTGACTCAGCTTCCAGGTAATTAAAGACATCATAGCACAGTGATCCGTGCACACCCACGTTTACAGCAGCACAGCTCATATTAGCTGCCTTGGAAGCAGCCTGTGTGCCCATCAACAGGTGAATGGATAAAGGAAAGATGGTATTCACACCATGGAGTACTACTGTGCCATAAAGAAGGATAAACCTGAGTCACGTGGAGAAAAATGGAGGCACCTTGAGACCATAATGATAAGTGAAAAAAATCAGCCACTCGAGTTTCAATATCACATGGTCTCTCTTATAGGAGAAACACAAATTGTAAAAAAAAAGACAGATAACAGGAAGTAGGGAGGTCTTTCTCAGAGGGGAAGGAGATCAAGAGATGGAGGGAGTGGGGAGAAAAGGGACGGAACGGGGATGAAAACAAGAAGGAAGGTGCGTTTACACACACCGACTCCACATAAGGAGGTAAACACACGCACTGCAAACCTGTGCTAACACAAAGGAAAACATAGAACATTGTGGGGATCGAGCTGTGTGGCAACAGGCGCTGGAGTACAAACACCACATGCTGCTGTCCTGGGGCAGAGAGGAGGACTCTGATCCACTGCATGTAGAATATGTACGGAGACGCTGTAGCTGCACGTGACAGGGTCCCCATTCAGAAATGGCTTACTGAGGGGAGGGAGGGGAGACTGACCAGCTGATAACTGTGGGGTGCCCAAGGGTAAGCGGGACTCAGAACACAGCTGGACTTGGGGCTCTGGGGATGTTGTCAGGACCCACACACTCCGTCTGCCTCCCAGAACTTCAGCTTGGGAGCAGTGGCACATGGCACTACATTTCTAGAAGTGTAGCTCTCCAGTGGCAGGTGGAATATATTTCCCCACTGCCTTGAAAAGGGCTGCCCAACCCTAAACCAAAGCCCAAAATGCTTCAAAATTCATAGGTTTTCTAATGCTAATAGGATGTCACAAGTGGAAAATTCCATACCGTGAGCTTTCGTTTCATGCACAAAATTAATTAAAATATTAAATTAAAATTCACTTCAGGCTATGTGTATGAATAGGGTATACCTGAAACATCAATGAGTTTTATGTCTAAACTTGGGCCCGATACCCAAGATATCTCATTAGGTACCCACAAATATTCAAAAGACCTAAACAATCAGAAATACTTCCAACTGCCAGCAATTTGGATAAAGGATACTCAAGCTGTATGGCCCTTGGTCATATGACTCGCTTTGGCCAGTGTCATATTGGTGATCTGAACAACAGGCATGAATGTGACCACACAGTTTAGCATTCTTCCAGGACAAAAGCATGCGCAGGCAGTTGCTTCCTCTTTATCCAAGCCCACAGGACAAATGAATATGGAGCAGAACAAATCCAACCTTTGATTGGGCACCAGTTAAGCCCAACCCATCCACAGCCTGAAGTGAAGTCACTTATCCAGGTCCTGCACAGATCTGCTGAGCCTGCAGACCATGAGCACAGAATAAAGCCCTATCATTGATACAGTGGAATACTACTCAGCCATTTAAAAAGATGGAATCTTGTCATTTGTGCCAATGTGGATGGAACGGGGGGGGGTCATGATGTTAAGTGAAGTGAGCCAAGGGAAAAAACGCAAGGTCCACATGATCTCACTCGAGTGTGGCATCTAAAGTGTTGCTCCCATGGAAGAGTAGAGTGGGGTATCTCAGAGGCAAGGGAGAACAAGGGAGGAGGAGGGCTGGGAGAGAAGTAGTCGTTAATTTATAGTCATCAGCAAGAAGTTCTGACATGCAGGCTGGGCATGGTCCATGGTGAGCATTTGCCTAACATGCACAAGGCTCCGCCACTAAAACAAGAGAGTTCTGACCAGTACTGCACAGTACAGTAACCACAGATAATGACACTGTAGTGTGTATTTCAAAACACAGAATGAAAGCCTAGCATTCGGGAGGCGGAGGCAGGCAAATCGTTGTGATTTCAAAGCTAACCTGTACTGCACAGTGAAACCCCCCCACAAAAAAAAAACATTGAAAGAAGGGCTCAGCAGACGAGCACTTGATGCATAAGGGTCCAACAACAGATTCAATTCTCAACCACAAGAAGAAAAAAGGTAGAAGATTTTTAATGCTTTTGCCCTAAAGAAGTGGCAACTGGAGAGACAGACCTTTTGTGTAGTAGTTGGGCTTTTGTCCTAAGCTCCATCCCCATCTCTTCTTTTATTTTTTTACTTTGAGATAGGGTCTTGCTAAGTTGCTGAATGGCCCAGGCTGGGCTTGAGCTGGTGGTCCTCCTGCTCTGGGATGACAGACATGACTACCTGCAGATAAGTATGTTCGATCTGATTTAAACAGTACACAATGTATACACGTATCACAACATCATGCATCACATGGTACCCCATAAGTATGTTATACATTGTATGTTTGGAAGTGTTCGTGTAAATTTTCTGATTTTTCAAAGAATAAGGCTTTTATTATGAGTAAATCATTGTGTTTTGGGTGACTGTTGCACAGCATTATTTTAGCAATGGCTGGCTGATACAAGAAGCATCGCCTTAGCATCCTGAAGCCATGTGGCCACTGAGTCATCATCCACACACTATCCAACACCCACCTGTAAGAGTATCATGAAACACTTGCATCCAGAACCAACACCAGCAAAAGAAATAAAATCCCATATGGAAATCCACCAAAGAGAAATTTAACTACACACAGCTTCACTCGTCAACAGCAGCCGTAAGCTGTCTTTGTGAATGTATGCAGATGCGACCCTCACGGGAACCTGTTTCCTGTAATTCAATGAAAACTCAAGCACTATGACTCCTCTTCTGGAAGGCACATCTCTTCCATATTCATTGTTTATTGCATTGGAAATTGTTTTTAAGAGATAGGCTCTCACCACATTGCCCAAGCTGGCCTCAAACTCCCGGCTCAAGGGATCTCTTAAATTAGCCTTTGGAATAGCTGGGACTACAGACACACACCACTGGCCCCAGTTCCTGGTGTTTCTTCTTATAAGGACACTAATCTTATCACATTCAGGCCCTATCCTACTAAAGTTCACTTACTTTTACCTCCTGATGTCCCTGTCTCCAAATACAGTCACATTAGAGGGCTCAGGCTTTACAATATGAATGAGGGATACACAAACATTTGGTCCAAAAGCAGTCCCTGAATGCATGGGCAGTTGGCCCCCAAGGAGGAGAGAGCAAGGTCTTTAACCCTCCAGATGGCCAAGGAGCTCCAGGGCCCAGGAGCCGCCCTCTGAAAGTTGCAGGTATCAGCAGATGTGTTGGCTTTCCACCTCATGACAAAACACCTGAGAAAATCAACCTAAGAGGAGAAAAGATTTCTTTGGCTCACACTGTTCCAGAGGTTTCTGTCCCTGGTTGCTGGGCCCCATCACTTTGGACCATGCTAAAGAATGTCTGATGAACCAAAGGTCCTCACATCATAGTGGCCCAGAAGCAGAGAGAGAGAGAAGGAAAGGAGGGAAGGGGGAGGGCAGGGTCCTACTATCTTCTCTGAGCCCATGCCCCAGTGACCTCACTTCCTCCACTAGGCCCTTCCCAGTGACCTCACTTCCTCCCACTAGGCCCCACCTCTTAAAGGTTCCACCACCTCCTAATAGCACCACAGGCTGGCAACCAAATCAACACATGGGGGACACTTACCCAGACCACAGCAGGTGGCAGACAAATGTGAAGAGGCTGGAGCATGGGAACATGGAGACAGAGTCAAGGCCTTTGTGAGTCCCCACTCTGCCAGTGTTGCAGTGGAGGAACTTTTTTTTTTTTTTTAGACAGGGACTTGCTTTGTAGTCTGGGCTGATCTCAAACTCTAGGCAATCCTCCTTCCTCAGCCACCTGAATGCTGAAATTATAGGACCACTCCACCATCTCCTGCCCTCCTTCAGATGAGTGACACTGCCACGCCCTCTCTCAACGTCCCTGTCCAAGTGATCTCAAAGCCAGAGCAAAATCCGCAAAAGTTTCTGCCCAAAGCCTCATCAAGCATGTGTCTCAAAAGCCTTTGCTTTGAAAGCCAGCCAATTTCTATGTAGCAGGAAAGAATGCACATTCTGCTTCCATTTCTTGACCAAGCCTCTGCAAAAGGCAGGGACCCCAGACCCAGCTCTGAAGCAGCCAGCAGCAGGCAAAGCTGCAAGGAGCTGCCGGCAGGGGCTGGTCACTGGGGGTGGGGTGCTCAGGAGGGCAAGAGACCCTGCATTAGCCCCAGAGCAGCTGAGCCAACTGGGATGCCCAGAACACAGGTGCCCCTGAGCTGGAAGACTGACAGTTTCCTTCTGACTGGAGTGGTGCTGGGAGCTGGGGTGTAGCTCAGTGGTGGGTTTGCCAGCTGCAGGAAGCCCTGCGTTCCATCTCCAGCAATGCAAAAAACAAAACAAACAAACAACAAAAATCTATATAGTGTTTGGCAAAGAAACTGTTCAGTCTTGTATAGATATTAACAGCTCTGGAGTTTCCAAAATAGGTCAGAAAATAGAAATTTTCCTCTGAGGTTGTCAGTGGGCACATGGTGGGTAAGCAGGTACTCTCAGTTTTTGGAAATATCTGAGATTCCTTGCAGTTGTGTGCTGAAGGGAGATCCTCCAAGACCCACGTCAACATACTAAAAGAAACCAGGGTTGGTGGGTGTGCACCTGTGATCCATGCACTCTGAGAGGCTGAGGCAGGAAGATCTCAAGTTCAAGTGTAGTCTGGGCAGCTTACTGATTTAGTGAGGCTCTGCTTCAGAATAAAACATAAAAAGAGCTAGAGATGTTCCTCAGTGTAAAGGTCCCTGGCTCAATCCCTAGTACTTTTTTAAAAAAAGATACTTTTATTGCTTCTAAGTTGATAGTGGAGACACTTTTTTTTCCTTTCCTAATTCAAATCACATGTCAGTTCAGCCATTTCTAGGACACACAGCTTTGCTGGGATCTAACTTCACAAGCCGTAAGAGACTTCATGACTGTCTTGTGTTGGAACAATTCCAACACCTCGCAAGTTTCCCATCTTTCTCAATTATGAGTTCCAAATATATGTGTCATGGAAATACCCCAGCGAATCCCATTAATCTGTACAATTCACGTGTATTAATAATTGGGTTTTAAAAACTGCAGAGAACTTTCTTTGGTTAAATCCCTGCATATAATTGTGATTATTTCAACAAAATAAATTTCTACAGGGTCAAAAAGTAAGAAAAATTAAACTTTTGTTATTCATTATTTTATAGCCCAGAAGACAATTTGGACCAATTTATTTGCCTTCTAGCTGTTTAAAAAAGTGTATTTCATTTACACACACACACACACACACACACACACACAGAATTGTGTTCAAGTTGAATAAATTTAAGATTCTCAGTCTACATTGCAAGCATCTTAATTTGAATTCCCTCAGAAGCCAAATCTGAGACAAGAATTTGAAGATAAGCAGACTCCTATATTTAGGAAGTAGCCACAGGAAGCATCAAAGAATAGAGAATTAAAAGTCAGATGTGGTGGATCACACATGCCTGTAACCCCACCACTCTTGGAGGCTCAGGCAGAAAGATCAAGAGTTCAAGCCCAGCCTGGGTGACTTGGTGAGCTGCACACCCCCCTCTGCATGTCTCAAAATTTTAGAAATTTTAGAAGGGGCTGTAGGTGTAGCTCAGTGTGAAAGCCCTCGGTTCAGTCTCCAGAACTAGGAGAGAAAGGGGAAGAGGAGGGCATTAAAACAGGAATGCAGAGCCATGTGGTGCAGCACACCTGTATTCCCAGCATTTGTGAGGCTGAGGCAGGAGGATTGCCATGAGTTCAAGGCCAGCCTGGGATACATAGTGATTTCAAAGTCAGGCTGGACTACATAGTGAGAACCTGTCTCAAAACACCATTTTAAAAAAGCAGGGATAGGAAGACACCCTGTAAAGGGTACACTAGCAAATGAGTCACTGTTGTATACACAGAAACTTGCTCTTACAGGGAGGTCCAGGAGCCTGAGGACAGCATGCACTTGACAATGATCTCAGCTGAGGGGAGGGAGCTGGGGTAGTGACCCACCGCTTCTCACAGTCACTAATAGAATACTGTCAAGGTACTTTAATTTCTCAGGAACTCTTGCTATCACAGAGGAGGTAAAACAGAGTCTGACTATAAGAAAATCCCTGGGTGAAGAAAGGCAGGTCCTGGAAGCTAGATACAGGGTAAAGTTTGCTGCAGTGCAGGGGACAATGTGCAACCTCTAGAAAAGGATGAGAGTTTGCAGCATAGGCAGTAGCAAGTGTTTGTGGTGCAGCCACACGTGATCTGCATAAACTGAAAGCCTCCACAGACCAGGCAAGGTTAGTGCCTTAGCTTTCCCATGGCTGAGACAAAATACCCGACACTCACAACTTAAAAGAGGAGAAGGTTATCTGGCTCATGGCTTCAGGGGATGCAGTCCGTGGTCAGGGGCTCCGAGGAAGAACCAGCACAGTGCAAGGGAGCGGAAGAGCACAGCTGCTTAGCTCATGGTGCAGGAGGCAGAGCAGAGGAACAGCACCAGACAGGAAGGAGCAAGGGACCAGATGGAGACCCCAGGGTCGCCCTCTGTGACCCACCCATACACACCCAGAAGTGTGCTCTACCCAGGGTGGCTACCAAAGCCGATCAAGCTGAGCCTCCACCTTCACCATCTCAATTAATTTCCTGTGGTGGGGGGGGGCTTTTTAAAAATCTCAAAGAATTTTTATTGTAGTAGAAAAGGTATCATCAGAACCATATTTAAATGTATATTTCAGTAGTGTTACACACATACACTGTTGTGCAACCAATCTCCAGAATGCTGACGTCTTCCTCATCTGATCTACTGTAAACTCGACCTCCTCGTTGAAGTTTGGGTCTGGAATTGTCCCCCCAAGCCTCATGTTTTAGAGACAGGACTTTCAGAAGGTGGAAGGATCATAGGAGCGCTCACAGTGGATTCCTCCACCCTGGAGTTCAGCCTCTGAGTGGGCTGCTGAGGGGCGGGGCCTGGTCAGGGTCTTTATCAGGGGCGTGGCCTGGGCCAGTGGATCTCCTTCCCGGGCTCCTCCCTTCTCTCTCTGCTTCCTGGTCTCCGTGGGGTGAGCAGTTCTTGTCCCCAGGTCCTTCCACCATGATCTTAGAGTGTTTCAGCCTGCTGACCCCAGCTCCTGAAAACGACCTGAAACAAACCTCTCCTACTTTAAGTCGGGGTGTTGGCTATTGTGTCTCTGCAAAAAGAAAGGGGCTGAGACACTCCCCATGCCCCTCCACAGCCCCTGGCACCCACTTTTCCGCTTTCTATCTCTATAAGTTTAACTTTTGCTGGGCATGGCAGCACATTCCTGTAATCCCAGATACTTGGGAGGCTGAGGCACAAGGATCACAAGTTCAATGCCAGCCCGGGCAACATGGTAAGACCCTGTCTCAAAATAAGACAAAAAGGGTAGGGTATGTAGTTCAGTAGTAGAGCACCTGTGGGCTTGATCCACAGTACTGAAAAAAATTACTCCAAGGCTCCCATACAAGCGGAATCATACATATTAGTATGTCTTTTTGTGACTGATTTATTTCACTTAGCAAAATGTCCTCAGTGTGCGTCCATGGTGATGCCTCCCTCCTCCTTCTTTTCCTCTTCCTCTTCCTCCTCTTCCACTTCCCCTTACCCATGCCCCTCTCCCTCCTTTCCTTTCTCTCAGTACTGGGGATTGAATGTAGAACCTTGAGAGTAAACTGCCTCCCCAGCCTGTTTTTTTCTTTCTTCAGACGGTATCTCACTGAGTCACTTAATTGCCCAGGCAAGATTCGCACTTGTGATCTTCCTCCCTCAGCCTCCTGAGTAGCAGGAATTACAGCATCCACAATTACAGCCAGCTAAGATTTCTCTTTTGAAGGCTAAACAGCATTCCTCTGTATGTGTGTAGTCCATTTTGTTTATCCATTCATTCCTCAGTAGGCATTTGACTCGCTTCCACCCTTGGCTATTGTGAATCATCTCACTGTAAACATAGGTTTACAGGTATCTTTCCAAAATCCTGCTCTCAATCGTTTTAGGGGATATACTCAGAAGCACAATTGCTGGCAAATCATTTTTTAAGCTGAAAATGAGTAAGCACAGGGAATTTGGTATTGCTTCAAATGCTAGAAAATTGAGCTCTAGGTGTGATTTCACATCACTGTGGGACTAGCCCACCAGAGAACGTTCCAGAAGGGGAGACCTGCTGTGTTTAACCTGTGTTCACGTAGCCCTCCCTCCACAAGTCCTGGATGAAGAACTCTGCCCAATTTCCCATCTTCCCTTGCAGTCACAGTCATTAGGATGTTGCCAGACAGGCTGGGGACCACTTCCGGTCATGGTCTCTAAGCCTCCTGTACATTCATTCTCCATGTGTTTTAGTTTCCCACTGCCACCAGTTAGAAGCAAAGATGTTAGGGGTTGGCCATGGTGGAGCCACAAAGTGGAAAGACCCTGGGGCCACAAAACCAGATCTTCAGGAATTGAGGTTGTCCAAGTGTCCCCCCTCCCAGGCTCTGAAGTCCAGTACTTGGTAAGGCAGAGGCTGCATTTCCCACAGACTTCTCCCCACAATAACTGAGCATGGCAGGGACACAGAGGTGAGCCAGGTTCTAAGAAATGGAGGTTCTGCTGGGACAAGTCACACTGGTCCTCGTCCCAGCTAAAGCCTCTGGGGTGCTCCAAGCACTCTGAGCCACTGATGTCTTACCCTCCATCCCCCTCTCCTGTTCTCTCTCTGTGTGCATCATTCACGGCCCTCCCACCCTCTGTGGCTCCACCCCTACTTCCCAATGCAGCACTGCTCCTGACAAATCTCTCACAAAGCAAGCCCATCCTGATCTCTGACTCTGGGAGACCTCAGTCTCTCCCACATGAGAAACCAACTGCCACACATCCCATGGACCTCAACCTGTTTTCTGTTGCTGCAACAAGATGCCTGAGGCTGAGTGCCTTGTAAGGAAAAGAAGTGTCTTTAACTCACAGGTTTAGAGACTGACTGTCCAAGATCATGTGGCCCCATTCTTTAGCCTCTGGTGAAGGCCTCATGGAAGATGGCATCACAGTAACAGGAGCACACACAGAAGGGATCCCGTGGGGGGAGAGGAAACCAGAGAGAGGAGGGGCCAGGCTTGCTCTCTTATGACAACCTGCTCTCGCAGGAACATATTAGTGCCCCTTACCCCAGGTAAGGGGCCCCAGTGACCTAATCACTCCCACTACACCCAGCTCTGAGTTCTCGCCACTTCTTAATGCTGACATGCAGAATACCAAGTTTCCAGCACATGAACCCTGGGGTCAAATCATATCCACTTTAGCACTGTGGAAGTTCACAGGAGCAAAGCACCTGTTGCCTTAGAATACATTAGTGCCAGACACAGTGATACATGTCTATAGCCTCAGATAGCTTTTTGGGAAGCTAAGGCAGGATGATTACAAGCCAATCTGAGCAACATAGCAAGACTGTCTCAACATATGCACACACACACACACACACACACACACACACACACACATACACCCAGCATGGTGGTGCATGCCTATAATCTCAGCACTGTAGGAGGCTGAGGCAGAAGGACCACAACTTTGAGCCCATCCTAAGCAACTTAGTGATTTAGAGAGATCCTCTCTCAAAATAAAAACTAAAAGGGCTGGAGATGGACCTCTGTGCAAAGGCCCTAGATTTAATCCCCAGCACTACAAAAAAAAAAAAAAATCCAGCAACAACAAAATCCTCCAGGGTTATGGCATGTATCTATGCCAGCTGCTGTTGTTTTTACCTTAATTAATATAAGAGGAGTCAAGGTCACTGCCCAGGATGTCAAGTTCAATCCACTCGTTATTCAGAAATCAGGAAGCTGCCAGAATTTTTCTTGGAACTCACAAACTAGTCAGCTTCCCATCACTGCAACAATATGACTGAGATAATGAACGTACAGGGAGGAAAGATTTGTTTGGGGTCACAGATTCTAAGGGTTCAACCCATGGTCAAAGGCCTGCCTCTCCCTGGGCCTGTAATGAGGCAGCACATCACAGAGAGGGCATGCGGCTGAACAAATCTCACCCCGTGGAAGCCAGAAAGCAGAGAGCAAGAGGAAGGGAAGGATTCCCATCTCCTCCAAGACCATGCTGCCCTACCAACCTCCCGAAAGCACTACAGGCTCATGACCAATGAACACATGAGGCTGTAGGGGGCCTTTAAAATCCAACCCCAAACAGCTGGCATCTGACCACTGGAATTTTGCTAGAGAATTAAAAGGCAAATCTTGCCAACCAGCCTCACCATTACCGAGGCAATAGTCGGCCCAGCTCACTCTCACCTTCCAAATCTGCAATGCTTCCAGTTGCCTCAGGGAAATTCACATCCAGCACTCTGGCTGCCAGGGCCAGTAGGGTGACTATAGAAAATGATAATATCTTGGATATTCCAGAAAGGCTAGAAAAAGCCAGGGTGCAGCTCAGTGTGGAACACCTACCCAGCATGCATGAAGCCTGGCTCCCTCCCCAGTACTGCAAAGAGAAGAGAAGAAAGGCTAGATGATGATGCATGTTTCCACCTTGCCATTAGCAATTGGGTCTCCCTGGAGTTGGGGAGTTTCTCAACTGAGAGTTGTCAGAACATAAAGATGGTTCCCAAAGCTAGTCTCCTAGGGTAAGCACAGTAACACACTCAGCCAACCCAGAGTTCACTGCTTTGATTTTTGGGTGATGGTCGCAGTATCAATTGGGAATGACAGAAGGACAGTGTTGGGGGGGCCATGTGGCCACAGCTATTTTCCACATGGCCTTGGCTTGGAATACCCCTGCTGGCCTCCAAGTAGGATGTTAGTCCAGTGTGGACATGCCAGGGCTTAACTTCCTGTGAGCTTCCCCCCCAACATCACAGTGTGCACGCACCCCACAGTGACACCACAGTGACCAGGAGATGGGACATCCCTCACCACAGCAACAGGAAGAAGATCATTGCCCTTCAGAGAGCACGCCTGTAACCCCAGCACTCTGGGAGGCTGAGGCAGAAGAAACACAGGGACAAGGCTAGCCCGGACAACTTAATGACTCAGTGAGAACCTGCCTCACCAGTAGGCTTGCAGCCTGTGTGAGTCTGTGTAGACTGAGCATCTGCATTGGAGACAGGCTCTCAGGCAATGACAGAGACTGGAGCTCCTCCAAAAATGGAGCATATTGCCTTCTTTTCCTTTTTATTCTGTCCAGGCTGCAAGTCTATTGACTGGTGCCACCACATCCTGGGTGGGTCTTTTCCCTTATTTGCTGGCCTACCTGTCAATCAGATCTACCCAGAGCTTTGCTAATCAACTAAGCCAGATGGTTCTTCCTCAAGTTAAGTTGACACAGCTCAGTGAACCACCACAGCATGAGCGCACACATCTGGAGCCCTCTCCTTCATGGTCTTGTCTGGCTCTCTGAGCACCTGGGGGTCTCCTTGAACCCCACTCCTGAATCGCCTGGTGGTGTTATTAGTGTCAAGCACTGGGCTCAGCACCCTGCGATGGCTGTATGGCCCTTCTTGCCACCCTCCCTGCAGGAGCCAATCTGCAGGGCCCAAGTTGGAAGCCTGTCAGTTCTTTACTATCAAGTTCATCCCAGGTCACCTGATACAAAATTGTACTCAATTTTGTTTTAAAATATAGATTTTATCTGGTCATCATGCTCCATGCCTGTAATCTCAGCACCGTGGGAGGCTGAGGCAGGACAACTCCAAGTTCAAGCCCAGCGTGGGCAATTTAGTAACATAGCCAGACCCTGTCTCAAAATTTAAAATAAAAACAGGGCAGAGTGCATAGCTCAGTGCAAAACCTTGAGCTCAATACCCTGTACCATAAAACAAACAATTAACTAAATTAAATTAATTAAAGTTCAGAAGGCTAAAAATGTAGTTCAAGGTAAATTCTGCAGGTACAGTGGTACATAACTGTTATCCTGGCTAATCAGGAGGCTGAGGCAGGAGGATCATCTCAAATCTGAGGCCAGCCTGGGCTATACAATGAGTTCAAGACCAGCCTGATCTACATAGTAAGACACTACCTCAAAGAAACAAAACAAAACGAAGTGTATTGTGTATATCCAATTAACTAGAAGAGAGGAGTTTAAACACCCCCACCATAAAGAAATGATAAATAGTTGAGGTGGAGGATACGCTAATCATTGTTTTGTCATGATTCTTGCAGGCAAAAGGGACCCGTAGGTGGGGTTAAAATAAAGACCTGGGCCTTGTTCGAGAGTAGGTAAAAGGAGCCTCTGTGTGCCCATAAGCAGCAAGCAGTTTGTGGGGGTTTTGTTGTTGCTGTTGTCTTTTTGAGACAGGGTCTCACTATGCAGTCCAGGCTGGCCTTGGGCTCACTTTGTAGTCCAGGTTGGTCTTGAACTCACAATGATCCTCCTGCCTCAGTCTCCTGAGTGCTGGGATTACAGGCGTGTGCCACTGCGCCTGGCTAGTTTTGTGGGGGTTTTTTTCCTGAAGCTGACAGGTGGTGGTTTAACATCTCCCTCTGGGCAGGCAACACGGACCTCCTAGTGCAGACACCACGCCTGCCCAAATTTCCCTATTAGCCCACAATACCCAAACCCCTAGCAACCAGCCCAGTACCCAATCAATCAAGTGTTGACCCCCAAGAGGAAAGAGACGGGGTCCCTGCCCCATAAAACAGCGCCGCAGACCCAGATTCATTGGGCAGGATTGCAGCTCTGGCCCCGCTCCACCAGAGAGGCTTCCTCTTGCAATATTTACAGTGAAGTTTCACTGGCTTTGCACTGCTTTTCTGACTCCTCTGCCTCTTTCTACATCAGAGAGAGAGACAAGCCTGGTGAGGGTGACTCTCGGGCCCCCTAGGCCCCAGACTGACTGATGCAACGTAAGTTGTACCTATGTATTGACACATCACACCGTACCCCATGAATATGCACAATAACTATTTATCAATTAAAAATAAAATTTGGAGGACTTGGGTGTGGCTCAATGTTGCAGTGCTTAATAGCATGCATGAAGCCCTAGGTTTCATCTGCAGCATCATAAAATAAAATGAAATAAAAGCTTTTAAAGAAACACATGGTTAACACCACTGCCCACTCTGGCCCTGTACTTCTCCTTTTACTGATTGTATATCTATACGTGTATGTGTGATGTGGGGGGGGGGTGGAACCCAGTAGTGCTCAACCACTTAGCCATGCCCCAGCCCTTTTTATTTTTTATCTGAAGGAAGGTCTTGCTAAGTTGCCCAGATTGGACTGGGACTTATGATCCTCCTGCCTCAGCCTCCTGATTACAGGAATGAGCCACCACACCCAGGTTGATTTATTTTTCTTCCTATTAATGAGCAATACCCGGCATAGCATACATTTTCCATCTATATTTTGTTTCTTGCCTGACTCCCCAACTAGGCTGCCAGCCCCGTGAAGGCAGGAGCTGTTTATTTTAGTTCGCCAATGCCTAGAATCACATCTGCTGCAATTAATTAACCAACTGAGCTGCTCTGTTCATTCCCTGAGTATCCAACAACTCCTCAGCAACAGGTACCACGCATCCAGAGTCTTTCTGGGATCTTCTGTGCTTTTCTGATGCGATCCCACAGCATTCATCTCAGCACAGCCAGCGATCTGCCCAACATCAAAACCCCAGCAGCAGAGTCAGGTGTGGTGGCACACAACTGGTCTCCCAGCACTGTGGAAGGCTGAGGCAAGAGGATTGAAAGTTCAAACCCAGCCTGGACAACTTAGGGGTACCCTGTATCAAAATTAAAAAATAAAAAGAGGACCAGGGATGTAGCTGAGTGCAAAGGCCCTGGGTTCCATCCCCAGGACAGGAAGGAACAGGGTGGAGAGTCCCAAAGCAGGGGAAAATCCCCTACTTCTTAGATCTGAGTCTTTCTGAGAAGTGAGGTTCTCTGAGCCCAAGGGAGGACCTGCTGCTCCCTGGAGGGTGACTCTTAGTTGCAACCCTCTCCTCTGGCCTAAAAATAGCCAGAATGCCGGGAGCTATGCAAGCTTCATGGAGCTGTCTATAGTCTTAAGGTTAGAAGCTGAGGCCTGGCTAAGTTTACCTGCAGTCAAGGGTTGCCAGCGGGAAGGTCTAAACCCAAGAGCTTGTCTGGTGACCCTATAATGTCCAAGTTCTAATTTCCAGTTCAATGGATAGTGAAAATTTGAGTGATTGGGAAGAAGAAGAGGAATTAGTGATGCATGAGAATTAATTCATCCCTCTGTCTACTCATTCACGCACTCACCCACCCATCCATCCATCTGTCCAACCGTTCACTGCCAAGCTCTGTTCTCAGCCCTAACAATATAGGCAAGTGGTAAGAGGGAGGTACATGCCTGTAATTCTGGCACTCTGGAAGGCTGAGGCAGGAGGATTACAAATTAGAGCCCAACCTGGGAAACTTAGCAAGATACTGTCTCAAAATAAAAAATAAAAAAGGACAGGGGATGGATCTCAGGGCTAAGGCCCTGAGTTCTATTCTCAGTATCGTGTGTGTGTGTGTGTGTGTGTGTGTGTGTGTGTGTGCGTGCGCGTGCACACACACACACACACAGACAAAAATCTGTGCCCTACAAATGAACAGGGAGATCATAGAATACCGAATTGCATCAGAGATCAAAGAAAAAACTTTAACACTAAAGGCTTTTGTCCAAAGCATGTAGGAACTTGCCTGAAGGGGCTCTCTCCACAAGAGTGGTAATAATTGTCACCTACAGTGTTTATCTGAGGCCCATATCATAAAATCCTTGCTTACAGATGTTAAATGCAATTTCTTCCAGCTCCAATCAGAGCAATTAAATCAACAGACCGTCTAGGGGTTTCACATAACAAGAATAAATAGCCAAATGCCAAGGATTTTTGAAAAGCAATATGGCACATTATATCCCCTGGAATGGTGAACGCCGAGCCACAGATTAATCAGCACACAGCACACAGGCGCTGAAAGGTTCATAGTACAGGGGGAGGAGCTTCGGGCTCCTTCCGTGTGCGAACAGGAAAAGCTGCTGACGACGGGTCTTTTCTCAGTGCTGGGCACCGCTCTGTGTGCTGTGAGTATTTTATTCAGCTTGACCCGGGCCACGACATGGCAAGAAAGAGCTAAGGTACCAGTGTTTCACAGAGATCACTGAACACCCGGACCCTTGAGAGTACAGTTAAGAAAAAAGGAGGAGGCAGAGGTGCAGAAGACAGGAGAAAATATTTTAGTAATGTTAGTTCCCTTTTCAGTATATGAATACAGTTAGAATTCAACTCTGCATAAAACAAAAAACCCAGAAAACAATAACTTAAACAAGAAAAAGGTGTATTTTTCTGCCATGTTGGGGAACAGCTATGGGCAGTTCTTTGATGTTAGGCAGTGCAACTATCTGGGCCTTTCAGCTCCTCTGCCGTGTCAGCCTGGGCTCCCGTCTTTAAGGTTGCCTTATGACCACAGAATGGTTGCTGTAGCTCATGGTATATCCATGTTCCAGGCAACACTAAGAGGAAAGGAACTAGGGCAAGTGAGCATACTTTATCACCCAGTCCTCACAGTTAAAAAGGTTACTAGAGGCCTTCTTCAAGAATTTATGTTTAGGCTATCACAATGGCACATGCCTATAATCCCAGCACTCAAGAGGCTGAGGCAGGAGGATTGCTATGAGTTTGAGGCCAGCCTAGACTACATAGTGAGTTCAAGGCCAGCATAAACTACACAATAAGATACCATTTCAAACTAAAATTTTTTTTACACTTATGTTTCATTAAGTCAGTACTATTTGCATTGAAAGTTAGAAAATGTAGCAGGACGTAGTGGCAGAGGGTTGTAATCCCAGCACTCTAGGAAGCTGAGGCAGAAAGATTGGAAGTTCAAGTCTCATCTGGGCGATTTAGGAATTTAGCATGAGCATGTCTCAAAATTTTAAAATAAAAACATAAAAAATAAAAAAGGCTGGGGATGTAGCTCAGGGCAAAGACTCTGGGTTTAATCCCCAGTACTGCAGGGAAGAAAAGGAAAGAAAAATGTATATTTTCCAGCTGAATGAACCCTCATCCCCAAGAGATACGCAGACTGGGTTCTGTTACAATTAGAGAGGGTGGCCCACAGACCTCTGTCGATCGCTGAGGGGAAGTTTACCAAACTATGTTTCTGTTTGATGCTCTCAGGGCAAGATTCACCCAACTCACCTCTGCAATGGAAGCTGTTAAACAAGGTTCTGCCACAATTGGTCCGAAATGAAAAACCCATGCAGTGTTGATCGCACTGAAGAAGGCACAGCGAGAGCTTGCAGCTCACCAGAACTCTCCATGTTGACAGCCATGTTGGTATCTCCTCGTGGGACTCTCTGCTGACGCTAGGCTCTTATGTAATTTTACACGACAGGAGCATTTGGATTCCAGATTCATATTTGACAGACCACTTCCTGTGTCTCATCTTGTATCACTAATTGGAAGCAAGACCCAGATACCAACACAGCGGTATGGCCAGAGACCATATGGCGTCAGCCTGCTTGTTGCTGGCTATGATGATATGGGCCCTCACGTTTTCCAGGCCTGTCCATCTGCTATTTTCATTGCAGAGCTATGTCTGTTGGAGCCCATTTTTGATCAGCTCATATTCACTTGGAGAGACATATGTCTGAATTTAAGGGGAGTGATTTAAATGACCTGGTGAAGCGTAGTCTGGTGCCTTGAGAGAGACACTTCCTGCAGAGCAGGACCTGACTACAGAGGATGTTTTTACTGGAATTGTGGGTAAAGACTTGGAGTTCACAATCTATGATGATGAGGATGTGTCTCCGTTCCCAGAAGGTCTTGAAGAAGGGCCACAGAGAAAGGCACGGCCTGCACAACCTGCTGATGAACCTGCATAAAAAGCTAGCGAACCAATAGAACATGAATAAAGAAGTCTCTAGGTGTGGCACCTGATATGTAAGGATGCAGGCGCACACACACACACTGACATACTGATGACAGGCATCTACTTGGAACCAAGAGATGCAGTGTGTGGAATGCAGTGTGCTTTAAGAGTCAGTCCAGATATGTTTTTTTTCCAACCAGCCTCCTTGAAACCATATAATGAGGTGCAGTTTTCTTTAAGGGGGGTCTGTGTAATCGTTTTCTAAAAAGTATAGGTACACCAGTGTTTTTATATGAAGAAAAGAGTATCTTTGCAGTTTTAAAGATAACTGTGAAATAAAAGTGCTTTACTTAAAAAAAAAAAAAGAACTAAAGGATGGGTACTCAGGCTGCAGTAGACATCTGCACCACACACACAGGTACATTTCCCTCCAGAGTTTGTTGATTGCACAGGAATTCTAGATGTGCCCCTCAGTCCTTGCCCTTTGGTGCACCCAGGCTGTCATCCAGACTGCCAGACTGGGGGCTGTGTGTACGTGCAGGTTTTGGGGACCGAACCCAGGGCCTTCACACTGAGCTGCATTTTGGGACAGGATCTTACTGAGTTGCCCAGGTTGGGCTTGATCTTGCAATCTGCTGAGAAGGCAGGTGTGACCACAGCGCCTGGCTTCCTTCCTGGGGGCTTTTGTTTGCTACCGGGCTTTGCTCTGTCACATTTAGCTCCTGGAACTGATGTCCCCGGGAGGACCTCTTGACTAATAACTGACAAAGGCTGATGGGTAAATACCCCAGCACTCTCTCCTCCGCATGGGGAGCACTCTGAGGCTTGCACCTTGCTCTGTCTCCCCAAGACCCAGACAAAATCCAACTCCAGCTACCACAGCAGGCACACGCTTGGAATATCCCTCCCCTCTCATCCCCTCTATTGGGGTTTCCTGTATAGCTCCTGCTTCTGTCTACCAAGTAACAGACAGCACTTCCAGCCCCTTGGGAGGCCCCATAGGACCTGTTCTGACCAATGAGGTTTGAGAGAAAGCATCTTCTATCCCTGCCAGGTGCAAGTATTTAATTACCAATCGGATTCATCTCCCTGTTAATTTTGACTTCCAACATAACTGAATCGTTGCAACAGAGACATATGGCTCATAATACCAATAATATTTACCATCTGGCCCTGACAGAAAATGTGTACCAGTCCCTATTTAAACCACCAGGAAATGGCACGGTAGTACAAACCTATAATCCTAGGGCTCTGGGATGCTGAGGCAGGAGGATCCCAAGTTTGACCCAACGTAGGCAATTTAGTGACTTATCAAGACCCTGTCTCAAAATTTAAAAATAAATACGTAAATAAATAAGTAGGGCTGGAGCTTTAGCTCAGTGTGAAGGCCCTGGATGCAATCCCCAGTACTTCCAAGGCTCCCCCAGGCCCCAGAACCATGAGTAACTAGAGCGCTATTCTTTAGAAATCGCCCAGTGCCCAGTGGAGGGGGCTCTCAGCAGCAGGCTGCCAGGAACTGGGAAGCAGAGGAGGAAGCACCCTATTTTTAGCCAAAACACTGTGTGGGTGAGAAGACTTGAAGCAGGGAGGGGAAAAGGAATCGGGACAAAGACCAGGGGACCAAGGAATCTAATGACTGTGAAGGGGATTGAGAAGGACCAGGTAGAGAGAAAGGAACACAAGGCAGACAAAGGAGGGGAAGGGAGGGGAGGGGAGGGGGGAGGGGAGGACATCAGCGCCCTGGCTTCCAGACACAAAGGGACAAATCTGGCGTGAGTCCTTAGAAGAGTCCAGTTCACAGATATGGAAACGACAGTGGCAGCAGCCAGAGCCTAGAGAGAGAGGAGTGGGGAATTTTGTGAGTGTTTAATGGGTGCAAAGTTTCCATTTGGGGACATGAAAAC
Source organism: Dinomys branickii (assembly GCA_004027595.1). Lineage (NCBI taxonomy): Eukaryota > Metazoa > Chordata > Mammalia > Rodentia > Dinomyidae > Dinomys > Dinomys branickii. The sequence goes on from PVLD010020264.1 coordinate 33,012, forward strand.
ATTCTGGAGATGGAGGGCGGTGACTGTGCGACCACAGGAACACACCTAATGCCACTGAGCTGTTCTCATAAACATTGCTAACAATGTTCTACATTCATATATTTTACCACAATAAAAAAATACAGGTAGACAGTAGTAAATGCTATAATGAGTTGTCAAGGTAATCCCAGTTACTCAGGAGGCTGAGGCAGGAGGATGGCGAGTTCCAGGGCAACCTGGGCAACCCAGCCAGAGGCTGTCTCAAGATAAATTTAAAAGGGCTGGGGGGGGTAGCTCAGGAGTAGAGCCCTGGGTTCCACCCCCAGCCCTGCAACCAATCAATCAATCAATAAGTAGTCAAAGGTGTGATGAAAAATGAGATGTCAGCGTAGCTTCAAATCACCTCCTGCACAGGGCCCTTAATGTGTTACAAACTACCGCGGAGAAACTGTCACAGGGATACTGGGTGTCTTCCTGCGTCTTCGGAGGCGATCTCTGAGTGCCTCAGACCGGATCATTCATCAAGAATAGAGGTCTGCGTTGCTCAGGCTTCCCGGGTCTAGAAATCCAAGAACACCGGCAAGGGAATCGTACTGCCTCATCGCAGGGTGGGGGACTTCCCAAGTGTGGCGAGAGCAATGCCTTCTTTCTTTTCTTTCATTCGTGCGTGCGTGTGCGTGTGCGTGTCTGTATGAAAGCCACTCCATCCACCCATGGATCATAAGTGGGCTAACCCGGTAGGGAGGGAAGCGCTCTCAAGCTTTCCCGCCAAAGATCCCACCACTCCACACAGCTGCATGGGGACCAACTTTCCCATACGCCTTCAAAGCTGTCTGGGCTCAGGGTACGCCTCAGTGGAGAGCAGGCTGCTCAGTGCGCGTGCGCAGGGCAGGGCTCCACCACCCCCACCCCCCCTCTACGGAGGAAGGGAAGTCGGGGGGTGGCAGCCGCCCGGATGCATGTAGTGGTGGAGCTCTCGCGCCCTCCTGTGGGCACTGACAGTTCTAAGCGCAAGGGATGAGGATCAGGCAATGCGGCGCATGTCTGCTCACGCAGTCCGGAGCAGCTGTCAGGCCCGCGAGCCAGAGGGAATCAGCAGCACCTGTTATCGCAGCAGTCGGGGAGGCTGAGGCAGCGGGATCACGAGTTCCAGCCCAGCCTGGGCAAGTTTGCGACTTAGTGAGATTCTGTCTCAAAATTTAAAAATTAAAAGTAAGGCTGAGGATGGAGCTCGGTAGGAAGGCCCGGGGTTCAATTCCTTACAAAAAGAAAAACAGAAAGGGATGGAAAGGGCAAGGGGAAGGGGAAGGGGAG
>PVLD010020265.1:0-34303 GCA_004027595.1 Dinomys branickii
TTCTGCTGAGAGTTCCGCTTAAAAGGCTGTACAGATATTGGTTAGATACTCCCTACCTAGTGACCTGGGTGAGGTGTGTAAGACTGCTCCCCCACCCTCCCAGGGTTCCCTGCAGGTATAGGGATGGATCTCCTCCCCCACTCGGTGATCTGGTCGCGAGCGCCGATATCTCACCAGTTATTGGAGTTCCTGCAGGCATAAAGGTTCCATGGTGCCAGTCTATCCTTTGGGGCTTTCTGCCCGGCCCGCCCGATGTGCACGAAACGTGAGACTGCTGGGCATTGCCGCCGCCAGAGAGCCGATCTCTGTTGGGAGTCGCCAGAGGGCTGCGCCGGGTCGGGAGGTGGGAGGGATCGAGCTGTCCGTGTTCTCAGGGCGCCAGGACCCAAGCAAATCTTCCTCCTCGCTCTCGGCGCTTGGGGCCCTCCGCGCGGCCCGCCCGACACGCGCGAAACGTGGGATTGCCGGGCGTCTCCGCCGCTAACAAGCCGATCTCTGTCGGGAGTCACCGGGGGGCTGCGCCGGCTCGGGAGGCAGGAGGGATCGAGCCGTCCGAGCTCTCAGGGCATCAGGACCCAGTAAATCTTTCTCTCCGCTCCCGGCGCTTGGGGCCCTCCGCGCGGCCCGCCCGACACGCGCAAAACGTGGGATTGCCGGGCGTCTCCGCCGCTAACAAGCCGATCTCTTTCAGGAGTCACCGGGGGGCTGCGCCGGCTCGGGAGGCGGGAGGGATCGAGCCGTCCGAGCTCTCAGGGCGTCAGGACCCAGTAAATCTTTCTCTCCGCTCCCGGCGCTTGGGGCCCTCCGCGCGGCCCGCCCGATACGCGCGAAACATGGGATTGCCGGGCGTCTCCGCCGCCAGCAAGCCGATCTCTGTTGGGAGTCGCCGGGGGGCTGCACCGGCTCGGGAGGCGGGAGGGACCGAGCCGGCTGCGCTCCCACGGCGCTTGGACCAAGCCAAGGTTCTTCCCCGCGAGGATCGTCCCTGGCTCCCAGCGTCTGGGGCTTTCCCACGTCTCGCCCCGGCAGCCTGGTCCGTCCTACCACATCTCCCCTGGCATCTCAGAGAAATACGCCCAGTTTAAACTTCCCAGCCGAGGTCCCGGCATTCACGCTCGCCAAGTCTGTCTCGAGCTGGTGGTGTTTATTAAGGAGGTTCGCTCCCTTGCTGCTCACCTGGTCGCCATCTTCCCCAGATCCCTCTGACAAGTCACAAGTTCAAGGAGGAAAGGTTTATCTCAGCTCACAGTTTGCAGAAGTTTCAGTTCGTAATTGCTGCGTTCCCAGGGAGGGCAGTGTGGCAGCGGGGCCTCACAGACGAAAAACAGCCCATGCCAAAGCAGACAGGAAGCAGCAGCATAAAGCAGCAGGCAGCAAGCTTGATTTTCTTTTTCATCTAGAGATAATTTCAAAACTACTGGAGAGTGTGATAGTATTTGGTGTATCCAAATACTACACAATTTTATATAAGGAAGGAACTCGCACATGTACTGACTTTGGTTCAGCATGAGGGGCCCTGGAGCCCAGGGAAGATACATGCCAGCATGTGTGAGTTTGCATTGTGCACATAAATTCCAGAACGCCACCTGAGGAACTCCTAGTAGTAGCAGCCGGGCAAGGGTGACTGGGTTTGGGAAAGTTTGTCTCACTTGCTCCCTGCCACCATGTTTTATGAATAGATACATAGTATTCTGAAACTGAGAGCTAATTAGCAAGTGACATGTTATGATGACAACTGCTTTTGTGTTCTGTGAGCACACAGCAAAGATACACTCTCTAGCTTCCTGCAGTCAGATGTGAATCTATGTGCCTGATCCCCATACATGAGACTCCCAGGCTGCTCCCTACCTTCAGCTGCTGCACTGACCAAGGTAACCTAGAAGCCACATAGAGGCCACCAAAAGATCCTGCACCAATACTTCCTGAAGAATCATACATCAAACCCATCCAAGAGGGTAAATGAGCAAGAATCAAATGTCTGCTGTATATTTTTGAGAGTTCTGGATTTGTTCTGTTATAGTAACAGAATTAACTTAAACAAATTGAAATTTTACCTAAAAGTGAAGTACTTAAAAATTACACACAAACCTAAGCTTTGTAGCATTGGGTTGGTGGTACAGAGTGAGAAAAGAAGCCTGTGTGTTGCATGGTCAAACACTGGTAAAGTATGGGCTACCTGTGACAACTCAAAGGCCAACCATGCAGTAGGAGCAACCACAGCTCCAGGGAATGCTGTGGAAAGCAACGGGTAGAAACCACACATCATGTGTTGCTTTTATTTCCTGCTTTTAGCAAATCTTATTACAAAAAACCCTCAAGCTCTAAAAAGAACTGGCATGTTTATAAGTACATAGGGAAAGAGCAAAGAAGGTGCAGAAATTAAGGAACTTAAGGCCTTACCCATCTAGGATGTTGTTCATTGTGTCAACTTGAGAAGTTTACAAGGTTAACTATGTGACTCAGCAGGGAACCAGGGACCTTACTTTGTATTCATCATGAGCCTGTGCAAGAGGAGGGCACTGAGAGAGTTCAGGTGTGGGCAAATAGCTGGCGTACAATATAAGTGGGGCAAAGAGGCTTGTTTTTTCTCCCGTTTGCTCTTTCTGCTTTTGTTGTCTTGTGCCACCTTGAAGTGTTGCCCCTGTGCCCTGCCACCCTGCCTTGGAGCCAGCTGATTACAGACTGAAACCTCCACAAACTATAAGCTAAATAAAGCTTTCCTTCCTTAATTTTGGGTGTTGGGTATTGTGTCTCAGTAATAAGAAAAAAGTAACTAAGACAATGACTAAAAATAAGAGAAGACTGAAGGAGGTTTGTAAAGATCTTTGCTCCTCTCCTGGACTCTACCACAAAGATCAGATGTGCCTACCGGGCATCATGCCCATGATTCAAGCTTGATAGCAGGATAAGTATGAAGAAGTAAAAGAAAAAAATCTGACTTGAGATATGTCTGAGGAAGAATTTTCAGGATGTTCAGAGACAAAATTAAAAACCTGCTGTTTGTAAGATCTACATTGTCAAAGACATCATAACAAAGTCTAAAAGCTACTTTTCAATATTGTACCCTTAAAATAATTCTGTTGACTAATGGACAGTTAATAATTGTATGTACAATCTTGAATCTATGTGCCTGATCCCCACGCATGAGACTCCCAGGCTGCTCCCTACCTTCAGCTGCTGCACTGACCAAGGTAATCTAGAAGTCACGTAGGGAACACCAAAAGAACCAGCACCAATAGAAGTTGATAGATAATTCAGTACGTATATACAACATGTAATGACTAAATCAGAGTAATTAGCACTCTCATCTCTTCAAACATTTACCGTGTCTTTGAGTTGCAAACTTCCTAACTCCACTCTTCTAGTTCCTTATAAAATACATAATAAATTTTTCTGAATACTAGAATTTACTTCTTGATAACCATACTAAACAATTCGTATTATGGTTACCTCATCCTTAGGCCAGCGTTGGACCTGACAGGGGTTACAGAGAACTGCTCTCTGTAACCCCTAGGAGGCTGAGGTGGGGTGGTAGGGTGTGATCCATACTCCTTGGTAGGGTGTGATTTGTACTCCTCCTTCCTTTGAGCTGCACACAATAACTAAATGGTCCATGGAAAACATTATTTCTAAAAATAGATCACATCTTCTCCATCTTCAAGGGTGAAATGAACACCTAAGGACTAGCAAGTGAATGTTACAGACTTGTAAAGGCTCAGCAAATGTTTTCTCTTCCTTGAGTGGCAGGTTGGGCCACAGCTCCAACTGCCCTTATAGTCAGTAATGGCCATCTGATCAGTTTTTTCTTTTTGGTTTTGTTGAGACAAGGTCTCACTATACAGTTCAGCCTGGATTTGAACTATGTATCCTAGACTGGGCTCGAACTTACAGTGATACTACTGCCTCTGGCTCCCAAGTGCTGGGATCACAAGCATGCACCACCACACCTGCCCACGTGATCAGTTTTAACCAGTACAGCCAAGTGGCTGATCCACTAAGCTTTAAGACTGGCTCCTCAGCAGCCTTTCCTGGTGATGCTGCATATTAACACCTGCTGCTATCTGATGCCAGATAACAGCAGAGACCCTGGAGTAATTTGATGAAGGATCATGTAATGGTTGATACATTGTATCAACTTAAGAAGTTTAGAAATTTAACTAAGTGACTCAGCAGGGGGCCAGGGTCCTCATTTTGTGAACATCCTGAGCCTGTGCAAGAGGAGGGCACCAGGTGGTGGAAGGGCTATGCCTGCCCTAAGGGGGGCGGGCAGCCTGTTTACAGTATAAGGGAGGAAAAGGGGCTTGCTCTCCCCTTTTTTGTTCTTATCACTTTTGCTGTCTTTCATTGCCAAGAACTGTTGTCCCTCTGCCATGTGCTACCTTGCTTTGGAGCCAGCTGATTAAAAACTGCAACCTCTACAAATTGTAAGCTAAATAAACCTTTCCCACTTTAATTTGGGTGTCCATTTTTTTGTCTCAGCAATGACAGAAAAGTAACTAAGATAGAGAAGCAGCTGGGAATAATTTGTTAAAGGAGCTCCCTGTGGGGAGGAGCACTGCCTGCCTAAAAGGAGCACCTGCTATGGACCTCATGTGGACAACAAATTGACTGATAGTGTGCTCAACCCAAGTGAAAGGTCTCTGTTGTACACACTCAACCCAACAAACATGTACTGACAGAGAAAAGTAACACTGCATGGAACACTATGTGAAATATGATTCTACTTTATAATTATTAAAGCACCATTATACGAATGAAAGGATTTTTTTTTCTGGAAAGGTACACAAAAAACTAAACATCTGGAGAGAAATATACATTGTAAGTGTGCAAGGAGATGTGCTTATTGTAATTACTATCATTTTGAAATTTTGAGCATATGCCTATATGAATTTCGTAGTAATTGTTAAATGTGCTTTGTTTTGAAACATAATCTTTTACATGTTTGAAATGTGCATAAGAAGAATTAAGTGAATGTGTGCTGTTTCAGAGAAAGGGGGATTAATGGATGAGATGAAGGCAAGCTTTGACCTGAGAGTGATGCTATTTCAGAGAGAGAGGTGTTCTGTCCCACAGAGAGCTGGGTCTGTGAACCAGAAGGGAGGGTGGCACATGCTGCACAGAGCTAAGATTGTTCTGAGGGGTGGTAAACACATTAGTGTCACCCAGTTTTTCATTAAATAGTAATGTGTGTGTACTTGGTAACTGAGAAGCTTTTTAAGATCTGAAGCAGTGCCCTCTGTGCTCTAACCACCCATGGTGACTTCCAATACTCCAAGACTGAAAGGATAACATCTTGCCACACTAGTCCCTTTCAGAGTGCACTTGTGACATTCACTGTACTCCAATTCTAGTTGTGACCCTGCTTATCACCTTTGAGCCTTGACTGAGACAAAATACAACACCAAGTTAAAAGATGAAAGGTTTATTTTGGTTTAGGGTTTGCACAGGTTCCAGTCCGTAGTTGGCTGGCTCCAAGGAAGGGTGGCATGGCAGAGGGGCATCTCAGAGGAGACAGTCCATGACAAGTGGAAGCCAGCAAAGTAGTGAAGAAACAGCAAGCTGCAAGTGACAGCAGCAACCCTCTTTGTACCCCTTGTACTCTACCCAGGCAATACACCCTGAAGGGATGTAGCAGTCTCACCCACAGAGGCCTTCCCATTATCCACACCCAAAACTATGCCAAAACAATCAGTGAACTTATTTAGCGATCACATACTCTTGATCCCAGCAACACACACGCTAGATCTGGTCACTGTAAAAAACCCCACCTATGACCACACAAGACGTTGCAGGGGCAGCTAGACACAAGCGATAACAGCAGTACATAATGGTTTTTGCAGGACCCAACACATGTTCCAGTGTGGGCTCTTCACTCATAGTCCTCCAGGTGCCCGCAGCTCCCAGCCATTCTCCTGTGTCCATCATCATAACAATGCAGTAACAGGCCTGGGAGAAAAACCCAAGTGAGAGCAGACAGATGAGACAGGAGTGAGTGGTCTACACAGCAACAGGGTGGAGTTCCTCTATCTAAAGAAGACAGGCTGATGGCTCCCCACAGACTGGGTCTATGACAGCACAGTGTACTTTAAAAGAGTAGCAAGGAGGAAAGACAGTCACAGTGAAACTGAAATTATGAAAGAAAAGGTGTCTGGATTTCCCCATAGCCAAGACACTGAGGAACTAGTTGGCAGGGGACAGAATTGGAATTTCCCTCACAGCCCTGTAAAGACTTTGTTGCATACAGTAACATCTTAGTGTTACACAATTGAGCATGTTAACATACCTTTTCACTCTAAAAGCTCTCACTGGATGGCACCCATAAACTGGGGATGATGCCCTTGGCCGGAGTTCACAGCCTGATGGAAGACAGGAAACCATCCCTGATGTACAAGGTTCAGAGGCCTCCTGGAGAGGTGAGAGGGCTGAAGCCTACACCTGGCCTTACATAACCTCAACATCAGGGGCAGGTACTTCATATTCGAGCACCGCTCTGGGAACACAAGGGGCGGCATCTGTACTCCATCAGCCTCACAAGTATTGTGTCCCATGGTTCGCACTCTCAGAGGCCCACGTGGAATGGTGCCTCCCGCCAGTGTCTCCTCCTATGGTGTTTGACTGCCCCTGTTCCTAGTGAATTCACACTGCTGAGACCAGAGAAATTGAGAGGGAGAAATTAGAAATGCCCTAGAGAAGACAGAATCCATACTCCCAATAGTTACACCTGACACAGAGACAAAAAACAGATTTAATGAAAGAATAAATGAAAGGATGATTGTATAGGTGAGCAAATTCAAGAAAGACAAAGCCAGTAGCATCCAGCAAGATAGACACAGCGTTGCTTTGGGCGGCAGCGTGGGGGGCAGTCAACAAGGTTCCCTCAGTAATGTGTGAGTCCAAAGAGAACACAGACAGTAAGTGACAGTGACCACCACCCTGTGCACCACCTCTAATAAGCAGCATAAGTAAGTCATCTAGTGTCAGAGGTCACTAGCATTATTATGACTAGAAGTCTGAAAGTTAGCCTGACCATCACAAGTTTCATCTAAATATTTTAGCTGACACTGATGGGCAGGCTTTGAGTTAAGCATGGTGTGGAAGAGACTTTTTTTCTTTCTGCATCTAAGAGAAAATATACGTTGGTTTTATTTAGGATCCATCAGAAATGTGCTTACATAGTTCCTGTGTAAGGGAAGTTTCTTATCTTTTATGTGATAGCCTTTTAATACTATTTATGTGAAAACTAAGTTAATCAAAATACAAAGGTGTCTGGTGCTCTTTACTAAATGTTAAAGAGTTACCACAACTGTCGAGTCACTGTGCCAACAAGTACATGTTGTGAATAAAGGAGATGGTTTTACATTCCACATGAGAGAGGGAAAAGCACTTTCCTGGAAGGCAGGTGTGTGGTCTGACCTGACTGCCTTCTTTTTCTCCCCTTTCCCTGACATGTTTGTCAAGGGCGATTTTCTGGTCCCAATATATGTCACATTCTAAAACATGTGCAGTATTTTGGGTAAAATGCTTCAAAACCAGCAGTGCAGGTAAGGCAAATGTGCTTTCCTCTTCGCCTGCCTCAGACACCACTGAATTGTGATGTCTAAAAATTGACCCCAACAATTTATTGGGACTCCAGCATGAATCGGAACTGTTGGTCCTGTGATCCCAGAGGCAGCCTGCTCTGCAGCTGTCCTCGCTCTCCCTCTCATTTTCAGTGAGCAGTGGGAAGGAGGGCTGCCAGTGTGGGATGACTTACCCTTTCAGACACGTCTTCACCTGGGGGCAAAGACAGGAGAGCATGCCCTCCATTTCTCATTCAACCAGGCAAGTGTCGACATGGGGACATGGCCTGTCAAGTTTAGAAAGCTTTCTGGCTCGTTTTGCCTTGAGGAGAGTCCACCAGGCACTTACATTAGCACAAAACTTCCTGACAGATGACCCCCATGAACACAATTGTATACTCTGTTTGTCCCCATTGAAAATAAGAATCAGTACCACACCGATTCACACTTCATTGCCCTATGAAAGTTCCATGTATGTTAGGCCTATCTTTGTCTACCAACCGGCAGCTTCTGAGAAGAAGCCTCAATTTCCAGCTGCCCAGCTGCCTGGCATTATTGGGCAGGCAGACAGCTTTAGCAGAAATAACCTGGGATTGGGGCTAGACAGCCCTAGATTTGCATCCAATGCTAAAAATTTTTTATGCTCACTGAGCCTCACCATCTTTATCTGTAAAGTAGGAATAATGTAATCCAATTCTCAGTAACCAGCCAAAGCTTAAATGAGCTACAGAGTAATTTCCCACCTACATAAGAAAGTTGTCCGTAGCCAGGCAGGTCTATCATTATTCAGAAGGTGGCTTCTTCACAAGAGGGATGGATTGTGTGTACAGCCTTGTGTTGCTTAACATCAGAAATTTGATCTGAGATTCTTGTTGTGTAAACATTGTAGAGGACACTTACACAGGCCAAGACAGCCACAGCCACTGGGCATCTCAGGAGGCCTCTGTCATACTTTGGGTGTATTTGCTGGCCAGATTATTGTTATGCAGTACATGACTACATAGAGACCTCTTGCAAGGTAAAAACGGAACAGTTTGTTTAACCATCTGTCTTACTTTTTGCATTGTTAAAACAAAATACCTGACACACAAAGTGAAAGGAGGAAAGGTTTATTTGGCCCGCAAGTTTTAGAGATTTCATTCTATAAGGGGATGCTACAAAGCAGTGGTATGCAGGGGGACACTGCAGAAACAGTTCATGGCAGAAGGCAGGAAAGCAGTGAAGTAGCAAGCAATAAGCAGTGACAGCAGCAGCCCTCTTTCTGTCCCTTATATTCTGTCTGGCTACATGCACTTAGGCTGGGTAGCACTTACACAGAGGATAGTGCACCCTTAATTCTAGTGTTGCACCATGAATCAACCCCAGCACCACACATTCTAGATCCAGCCACCTCCAAAAATTTCCACCTATGACTGAATAAGGCTTTGGGGGAACATTTAGATACAACCCATAATAGTACCCTCATCTAGGTAGTTTTCAGTTACAGGTTTATACAAAGAAAGCTACTAATAAACTAGTGGTAATGCATACCTATAATCCCAGCACTCTGGGAGCATGAAGCAGGAGGATCACAAGTTCAAGCCCAGCCTGGGCAACCTAGGTGCTTAGCAAGACTCCCATCTCAAAATAAAATAAAATTTCAAAAAGAGTTGAGGATGTAGCTCACTACAGAAGCCCTGGTTTCAATCCTTAGTACCAGAATTACAATAAAGGGAGGAAAGAAGGAAGGAAAGAAGGAAGGAAGGAAGGAAGGAAGGAAGGAAGGAAGGAAGGAAGGAAGGAAGGAAGGAAGGAAGGAAGGAAGGGAGGGAGGAAGGAAGGGAAAAGGGAGGGAGGGAGGAAAACAAAACAAGCCAGCCACAGTGAACATTCAGGTGCAGAGTTTTGTGTAAACCTAAACTTTCAGTTTTCTAGGATAAATGCCCAGGAGTGCAATAGCTGGGTCATATGTTTCATGCTCAGTTTCAGGGAGTGACAAACTTTTCCAGAGAGGTTTCCATTTCACATTCCCAGCAGCAGTGTGTGAGTGATTCCGTTTTTTCAGTTTTCTCACCAGCATATACTGTTTTCACACATTTTAAAATTTATCTTTCTGACAGGTGTGAAGTGTTATTTCACTGTGGTGTAAATTTGATTTTAACAACAAGCAATGCTGAAAATCTTTTCATGAGCCTATTTGCTATTGGTACACTTGATGTATTCTTTTTCAGAATATCTGTCCATGTGCATACATTTTCCTTCCCTTCCACCTGAGTTGTTGATTCTTGTACTGTTGAATTTTGAGAATCCTTTTAAATTCTAGAAGCTGGTCTTTTGGCAAATATGTGACTTGTGAGCATTTCCTCCTAGCCTATGGTTTGTCTTTTTGTCCTTTCACCAGGGTCTTTTAAAGGGAAAAGTATTTTAATTTTGAAAAAGTTCAGTTACTTAATTTTTTTTCTTTTATGCTTTTGGTGTCAAGGCTAAGAATTCCTTATTGAGGTATTCATATCATTTTGAGTGTACTTTGTGGTTTTGCAATCCCTTGCTGTGTGTATTACATTACACGACTAGTCACAGTTCACTGAGAGATTCACCTTACCAGCTGGAGTGACTGTAGAAACTGTGCTTTCTTTGATATCATTTTACTCTCTTTCACTTATAATATTGTTGTCTTAAATATCTGTTCACACCTAGAAACACTTCAAATAGTTCTATATTTTTATCTAAGATCACATAGAAAACCTAGGAAGAGAAACAGGCTGTTTCGTTTACTAATTTTTGCTTGCCACATCCAGACCTCTTTCTTGGTGTTCCAGGATTTCTCCTTAAGTTATTGTCTATTTACTGAGTTTTATCGAACCATTCTTTTAGGAGAACTTGGCTGGCGAAAGATGCTCAGTTTTGTGCGGGTTTTGGTTTTGTTTTGGTTTGATTTTTGGGATTTTTTTTTATGCTCAGCTTTCTCATATTTGAAATTGTCTTTATTTTCTCCTTATTCCTAACAGACCTTGGCCTTTGGTATGGCATTCTGGCCTGGAAGTTCTTTTATCACACATGTATTAATTGTACATATTGCTGAAGGTCGTTGCAGTATTTTCACATGTTCAAACAGTGTGCACTAAGCATATCCAACTTCTCCGTACCCACCACCCACATCATAGGTCCTTTCCAATCACTGAATCACAGTTTCACATTCATCTGCATGTTTTAGCTGTGAAAAATAATATGTAGTCCTTGTCTTTATCTGTGCAGCTTGTTTTACTTAACATAATATCCTCCAGTTGCACCCATTTTGATGCTATTGGCAAGATTTCATTCTTCGTTTTGAGATTATATATATAATCTTTTTTATCCTTTCACTTGTTGATGAGCATGTAGACTGGTTCCATATCTTAGCAACTGCACACAAAGATGAAGTAAAACATTAGCATTATTCCCTTTGGTATGCTGATTTTGTTTCCTTTAGACATCTGCCCAGCAATGGTACAGATAGATCAGACAGATCATAGGCTATGTAGATCTTCTTTCAGGTTTTGAGGCCTCTCCATACTGTTCTGCGGCATAGTTGTGCTAATTTGCATTCCTACCAACAGAGGCTATTATCCTCTTATTTTTAATGCCTGGACAATACCATGCACTGCCTGATGGCCTCCATGATTTGGATGACAGTCCCTGATATTTAAATGCTTCTTGCCTGTGAGTGACGTGTGTTTCTCTCCCAAAGCAAATCTTTTAAACTTTGGCTTCCATAAATTATATTCTACTGTGTCTTCATGTGAATTTCTTTGAATTTATCCTGTTTGAGTTCTGTTCAGCTCCTTGAATCTGTGTGTGGGGGAGATTTTTGTTTTGTTTTGTTTTTTTCTAAATATGGGACATTTTCAGACATTATTTCATCAAGTAAATCTTCAGGTCTGATTTATTTCTTCTTTCCCTCCAGGAGTTGGGGAACACAATTTTGGATTTCTTATTTATAATCTCCTAAGACCTTGAGGCCCTGTTTATCTTTCTATTTTCTCTCCCCTTTTCACATGAGGAATTTTGAGTCTTTCTTCCATTTCACAGTTTCTTTGTGCTTTTTATTTTGCTTTGACCATATAGTGAGGTTACTTTTTAAAGTTTTTATCTTTTTTATTCTTTTAGTTTGAAAATTTTCATTTAGTTCTCAATAATTTCTATTTCTTTCCTGAGACTTTTTACTTTTACGTTTGCTTTAAGCTCATTGGAGTGTTTTTATAATGGCTGCTTAAATTCTTTGTAAGATTACTCTAAGACTGTTAGGCTCATGGTGTTGGTGTCTAGTGATTGCTTTCATTACTTCATTTAAAATCTTTCATCTGAAATCTTTCTGGTTCTTGAAGTGACAAGTGATTCTCAGTTGAACCCAGACATTTGGGGCATGATTTAATGAACACTGGCTCTTGCTTCTAGTGTTAGCAGCTTTCTTAGATGGTACTCCTCAGTGGGAGTGAATGGCACTGTCTCATTACTGCCAGGTGAGGGTAGAAATCAAAGTCTGTACTCAGTCTTTGTTGATGCCCAAGAGGGGAAAACAACTGCTGGATAGTTGGAAGGACTTCCAGCTCTCCATCAGCCCTCCTTGAAAATCCCCCATGCTGGTAGCAAGAGGAGTATCAGCCTGCTTGCAAGTGGCTCCAGCCCGTTGAGTGCTGGGCAGGAATGAAAATCCACACCATCGAGTTAGTCTCTCTTGGTGCCTCCAGCAGCAAGAAACCTCATTTCTACCAGCTGGGTGGACATCTGGATGCCTCACTCTGAGTGCTGGTGTGAGAGGGGAAGGGGCTTCAGGCTCTTCTGTGATGCTTCAAGTCTGGTCTAAAAGGCTTTGTCCTATAGGCTGCTTTGTCTGCTCTTTTGGCTAGAGAAAGTGGGCCTTTAAGGTTGCTGTGCCAGTTCCTCACTGACTCAGCTCTGAGTCTGGGATCTTTCAGACAAATAAAAAGTACAAGAGCTCTCTTGTCCTGTCGGTCCTCATGACAGATGACTAGCCACTTTGTCTTCTTCTTATGTTTATTTTATGCATCATGCCCAAAGGTTTTAGCTGACTGGGAAAAATGCATCTACCTCATCTTCCAGGAATGGAAGCCCATAAAAAGCAGCAAATATGATTTTAATGCAATAAAAGCCTATGTGGAATATGTCATCAATAAGCAAATGACTAAGGTGAATGGAAATGACATCAACAAACTCCACTGAGGACAGGAGGTCACTGCAGAGGAAGCCAGAGTGATACAGGTGGTCATTTGGGGAAAGCAGTGAATAGCTCGTATGTCCAGCTGCTTGTCAACACTGTAAGGGTACAGACTGGAAATCTTAATGCACTGTCACATAACTGCACAGTCATTTTTCCTGATTGATTACACTGTATATACTAACGAGCATCAAGCATGGTTGTCTGCTTGGAAAAAGTATTTCAACCCGGGAGACAAGAGAAGCAAGCTCCAATAGAGAAGAAAGTGGTCCCAGAGCATCCAGAGTGCACGCAAGGGTCTCCAAGCCCAGATGTGGGACTCAAGCACAGTGACTGCCCCTTACACTTGCAGCATCCCAGCCTGTGATCTTGGTGAAGCAAGAAGTCAGGCCACTGTGACATCTGTGGAGTGGAAATTGGCATTTGAGTGTTAACAAAGCTTCTAGGTGTGCAGACTTTGGACCACACACTAGCAATCCTATAGCTAGCAGCATTTATGTGCAGATCATTCTCCAGGTTATTTGAATTGTTACTTAAAAATAGTCATCACTCAGAACCAGCATGTGCACACTCAGAACAGAATAGACTCAGTTCTTTCCTGAGATGCCTTTGTGATCAATTTTAAAATGAATTAATTTAATAAAATCATACAGTGCTTAGCATGTTATAGGTGCTGTCCTAAAAAAAAAATAGAGACATTAGGTTAGTCAATGTTTTAAGAGCCCCACCAGGAAGGTGTTATTGTCTCCACTCTGTAAGTCAGGAAACTGATGCATACCTGACTTAAGTGAATTGCCCAAGGTCACACCAGTAGCAAGTCATAGAGCCAGAATTCAAAACTAGGGAACTTGGATCCAGAGTTCAAGAATTTTTTTTGAGACAGGGTCTCATTATGTAGTTTTGGCTGGCCTTGGGCTCACTGCATAGCCCAGGCTGGCCTTGAACTCTTGTCAATCCTCCTGCCTTAGCCTCCCAAATGCTGTGATTACTGGCATGTGCCATCACACCCAGTCAGGAGTCCAAATTCTTAACTTCAACAAATCTGCCCTCCAGGCAGAGACTAGTGTGCCCACAATATATCTTGAAAGGAAAAAAAGAAAGCATCTAACTGAATCAAATAATGGGCATAAGGCAGAATGCAGTTGCCATTTTCTGAATATCTACTGTGGGTCAGAGAGGCTGCAGTGCCAGGGTAATCCTTGCAAAAGGCACCTGGCCACAATCAACACCCAGATCAGGAATGTTCTTTGTCCTCACTGACCCAACTCTCCCTTCTCCTACCCAAAGACAGCCAGGCACAGCAAGCATGACAGGCTAGAATGCCTCCTATCCATGTTTCCACAAACCCCGCAGTCCTCAAACTCTCTTGCCCACCATAAGGTGCAGACCCATGCATGGAGCTAGCAGAGGGGAGCTCACCATAGCACATGGTCAGAGCAGGAAGACGCTTTGGCCCTCCTGTCTTACATTCCATTTCTCTCCCTGAAGACAATGAGGCAGCCAGAGGTCATCAGTAGGTGGATCCCCTTAAAACTCTCCTCAACCCCTTAGCCCGGGGGACCCCTTCTTCCCTCTTAAGCAGTACCAGAAGAGTGATGGCACCCTAGTTTCTATCCAGGTGATGAAAATGTTACTAACCTAGATTGTGGTAATGGTTGCAGAATTCTGTAAATATTCTAAAACCACAGATACGTATCCTTTAAATGGATGGATTTTAAGGTGTGTGAATTATATCACATTAAAGCTTTAGAATAATTTTCATGGAGATACAACTTTTGAATAGTATTTTATGGGCCAGTGATTCAAAATAACTTTAGAGACACCAACACTTGTCCATATCTATAGCTGTCACTCATACACACTTCTATGTAAGAGTATGGTGGATGGATAAATCAAAGCAAACTGCATATTTGACAAAGGATAAGTATTTAGTTGTACCCTACTAGATCTAAGGGGTCTTTTAAAAGCATTTGCTATAGGCTGAACTCTGTACCAAGCATTTTTAAGAATAACAAAGAAAGGGACATGGGTGTTCTATCTCCGATAGAACCTGGCCCAGAACCTGACCTGTTTGCATCCCAGGATCCAGGTATTAGTCAGTGCCTTCCTTACTTGTTCCTGTTTTATAACCCACCCTGTTGGGCACCACCAAGGTGATAGGCCTGGGCCCCCCTAAACCACAAATCAAAATACCTCCTGACAGCATTGCCCAAAGTCACTGTTGGAAAGCAGTGTTGAGTTCAACCCTGACTTGCCTTTTTCATAGTACAACTTAAGAGTACAATGTATACCTCCCCCAAAACCTCCAACAGAACTTTGATTTATTTATTCTGAGCAAATTTAAAGAAAGTTCTATAGCAAATATCTCTCTATGACTGAGTTTCAGTGTGTTTATTGGAGAATCAACATTTTAAAAGAACAAGGGAATAAGTAGGCTTGAGTACTAGCAACCAACTGATCTTCAACCCCATGGCCTAGTATAACTCATCTTGCCTCCTCACTAAATAGCATGGTAAGGAAATGATCCAGAAACTTGGGGTCCATACTGTCTGAAAAGTATATTCAATGTCTCTTTGTCTCAACATATATTCCACAACATAAAGTACACAAAAATATTAGTACAAGGAAGTGTGGCCCAAAAGGGAAGAGAAACATTGTCCTAGATTATATATGAGATGTCTTTCAAAGACAAATTTTCTTTGACTCTAGCATCCAGATAGAGACCCAAAATGGGGGACAAGTGAGGAGTGCCCTCATACTGTCCTTTGCAAGGGACTCCTGCACTGTCCTAGGCTACTTTATGGTGCTGTAACAAAACACCTGAGAGGGGTGCTACAGGGTGAATCTTGACTACATCCCAAGGCCTAGATTTTGAAAGTTTGCCCCCCCCACCCTGTGGTATTGCAGGGAGATGGCAAACCCTTTAAGAGGTGGGGCTTAGTGAGAAAAAGTTAAGTCACTGTTGGAGTGCCCTTGAAGAGGATATCAGGACTCTAGCCCCTTCCTATGTATGGCCAATATGGCCCCTTCCTGTATCTCTTTTTACTTCCTGATTACCATGGAGTAAATAGTCTTCTTCCTCCATGCTCTCCTACCATGATGTAAAATTTCCACCATAGATTGCTTCAGGTACTTTCTTACAGTGCCAGAAAGATGACTAGCACACTGGGAACTTTGTAAAGAGCAGACACTTATTTGACTCAAGTCTGAAGGCTGAAAGTCCACAAGCATGACACCTAAATCTCCTCAGCTTCTACTGAGGCCTTCTCTCTGCATAGGTCCCCACCCTTCTGACCTTGTCCAATTCTAATTACTTCTCAGGGGTTCCACTTCCAAACCCATTAACATATGAATTGGGATTAGGTTTCCAACACATGCACATTTAGGGAGCAGATTCAAATCATAGCATATGTATGAGCTGTAAGTTAGGTATGTACATACATAAACTCTAATTCTTAATCAAAACTCTGAAAAGCATATTTCACTAATGTCCTATAATTGTACAATCCTGCAAGATTTCAAAGATTCAACAACTGCATGTGGCAGCCCCAGCATTTAAAGATCAATCTTCCCACTCCATGGTCTGAGTCCGTCTCCTCCACAATAACAGCAGGTCCCAGTATATGATACCTTATAATATTAATAAAAATAATTTTTAAGCAAGTTAAAGATATAAACACAGTAACTTATTAGTAGTAGATGGGAAAGTGCAGTTTAAAACTGTACCCATCCATATTAGCAACAACATAAAGCCTAAAAATCTCAAGTGTTGGGAGGTTGTGAGAAAATGAGGATGCTCACACTCCAAAGGTAGAGGTGAGCAACGAGTTCCCTCCCTGTAAGCAAATCTGCATTATCTCGTCAAACGGAAAGTCCAAGTGCTCGACAACCAGCACTTTTTAAAATTCATGTCCACAAAGAGACATGGATCACACTATTCTATTTGTAACAAAGAAATATTTGAATTTGCCTCAGTGAACAAAGTATTAGTGAGCTATAAAAAAAGATAGACTTCAGGCTTTCATAGGTAAATGGATGCAACTAAAAACCATATTCAGAAGTGAAATAAATCAGACCCTCATGTGTAAACATTGTATTGTTTAACTAGTGTAAGAACCTGAAACAGTAAATAAAATCTGAAAGGTACACAGGTACTGTGAAAGGGAAAGAAACTGCCCAAAGGGAAAAAACAACTGGGATGAGGGAAAAGGAGAAAAGAAAAAAGAAGGAAGACAAAAATATATACATGTGTATACAGAGGATAGCTTGGATTATTGAATGGTGTGGTCCATGTCTCTTTGTGGACATGAATCTTAAAAAGTCAGCTTGCTGGCCATCGAGCACTTGGACTTTCCGTTTGACCAGATAACTGTACTGCTGATTTCTACTGGTCTATTAAAAGGAACAGTTAATGCTTAATATTTTTTTCTTCTTTTTAATTTTTTGGACAAATTTTGCAGGCTTACATCTGGTAATCTGAATGACTAATTTGAAGACAGCACTTTGCAACATAACAACCACTGTTGAATTTCCATCATCTTATTTAGTGAAACTCTGTATCATTTCTAATTTTTTATTATTTTTATCCTCTTTAAAATAAAAAGGAAAGAAAAAAAGATGAAGGATCACAGCACAAGTCACCCCTTCTTCTGCCTTCTGGCTTGGCTTCACTGACTACTGCCAGAACAACACTTGCCCTACTCACGTGTAAGGAAATTTCTAGGTTGTCAGTCTTTCCTGCACTCATGGCATGTTATGGTTTGTGTCTAGATTTCCCTCCTGACAGTACAGCCTCAGGTACACATAGGTGGGGCTTTTCGCAACTAGGTGGATCTAGGGCATGTGAATGTGGATTAAGGGTAGGATAACTAAGTCCACTGACTGACTTAGCATAGTCCTAGGTGTGGATGGTGGGATAAAAGGGAAAGGGAGGCTTGTTGCTGCTGTTGTTGCCTTCTGTCTTCCTTGGGGCTGTGGCAAAGGGCTATGGTTAGCTACATCAAAAGTATACCAATAAAAAGCAACTAAAAAGATCTCTATACTAGCAAGAAAATCTTTAGACTATAAGCATCCAAAAACAATAGCACAAAACAAAAACAATAAAAACATGGGGAAAAGAGACAGCAAAATACCTCCCAATACCAACAACACCACAAAAGCAAATACAGGAAGCAAAATACCTCCCAATTCCAAAACACCACAAAAACAAATACAGGAAGCACCAAGGGGCAAAATAATATAAGCTGCACAGCTGAATTACTCAAAAGCATAGCAGGAGAGATTAGAAAACAGCCCAAAGAGATATTAGGTACTATTAGAGAAACATATAATGGGGAAGTAATAATCAAAAAGGTACAGGAGCTCTCAGATGACACTAATAGAAAGCTACATGAGCTAAACAAAATTATACCAAACACAAATGACCAGTTTACCAAAGAATTAGTGTGCATGAAAAATTTCAATAAGAAATCCAGGAGATTAAAAATCGTATTGAAAGTGTGGGCAGCCTGATGGACAAATATGAGGATGAAATTTCAAAACTAGAAAACAACAATACCTTCAAAGACCAACAACTCAAAGACACCTTAAGAGCAAGAAAAAAATAGAAAAAAAAATTTGGCATCAGGAATTGAACTCAGGACCTCATGCCCAAGCAAGCATTGCACCACTGAGCTAAATCGCTGGCCCTCAAAGAAGGCTTTTTTTGCAGAGGGAAGGGAGGTACTGGGAATTGAACTCACAATCTCATATTTGGCAGACAAGCACCATGCTGCTAAGCTATATCACCAGCCCCTAGAAAATAGAAAATTGACCCAACAATTGGTAGATGACACAAAGAAGATTAATTGGAGATTAATTGAAATAACTGAAAAATCAGAAGATATCACAAATTGGATTTTAAAAACTGTTCACAGAAATAATGGCAGAAAAATTTTCAAATATAGGGAAAGAAATACAGATGTGACACTTAGAACGTCAAATAGCAGTGACCAAAAGAGAACCTCTCCATACCATGTTATACACAAAATTCCAGAAGTCCATCAGAGAGGCAAAATCATAAAAGCTGCTAAGGCAACAAATCATATACAAAGGTAAACCCATTAGAATCACAGCAGACTTCTCTACACAAACCGTAGAATACAGAAAGTCTTATAGAGAAATGTTTCAACCCCCCCCCGCCAAAAAAAAACTCTTCCAGCCCCAACTTATATATCCTATAAAACTTTCTTTAAAATTGATGGAGAAATAAGCAGCACACCAAGAAATTCATGAGAAATACAAAGAATTCTGAAGTATATCCTAGAAAGAGTGAATGAACCTAACAGTTTCAGTAAACAAAAAAGAATAAATACACTTGGTGAGAGGAACAGCCAAGTGAATGAGGGGAAATTGAGGAAATCAATAACAGGAAAATAATGCAATGGTGTGAATAAATCAATATCCCTCAGAAATAATTCTCAATGTGAATTCCCCAATCAAAAGACACAGATTGACAAGATGGATCAAAAGAGAAAACTTAACATGATGCAGCATACAAGGAACACATATAATTCAGAAGATATCCACAGATTAAATATCAAAGGATGGAAAACAATATTCCATGCAATTGGAACCCAGAATAAAACAGGAGTTGATATCCTAATTTCAGCCAAAATGAATTTCAAGCTAAGACTGATCAGAAGAGATAAAAAAGTCTACACATTAACTAAGGGAACAATTCCACAGGAAGAGTTAACAATTATAAATAAGTGTGCACCAAATACTAGTGCAAGCAACTTCACTAAACACGAGTGGAAATGAAAAATCACATAAACACCAATATAAGAGTAATGGGGGACCTCAGTACCCACAATCACAAATAGAAAGGCTAGACAAAAAGTCAGCAATGAAACGTCAGAGTTGAACCAAACCTTTTAGCAAATGGACTTAAATATTTACAGAGTGTTCCATCCAACAAAACACACATTTTTCTTAGCAGCAAATTTGACTTTGTACAAACTGACTACATACTATCCAATAAAATATGCTCAAGTAAATTCAAAAGAATAAAAATGATTCCATGCATCCCTTCAAGTCATATTGCAAGGAAACTAGAAATCAATGACAAAAGAAACCACATAAACAATGCAAACACATGGAAATTAAACAACATGCTCTTGGGCAACCCATTTTCTGAGCTTTTCTTTCTCTCAAATTCTTCCTACTGTTAAATAAATAAATAAATAACACACTCTTGAATAATCAGTGGGTCACAGATGAAATTAAAGAAGAAATTAGACAAGTTTCCACAATCAAATAATAATGCCTCTACCAGAACCTGTGGAATTCAGTCCTAAGATAGAAGCTTATAGCTTTGAATTCCCACATCAGTAAAACGGTATGAGCTCAAATAAATAACGCAATTATCCACTTCAAAGTCCTACAAAAACAAGAACAATCCAAATGCAAAGCTAATACAAAGAAGGAAATTATAAAGATCCAGGCAGCATTGTGGGATGCCTAAGACCTCCCAGGGAAACCAAATACACTCCATGGGCTGTTGGAGACCACTACAAAGTGGCTTTGAGTAGGATTCAATACTTTATGATTTTCCATGTTTACTTGTGAGTTGTCTGAAGCTTAGGCACCTTGTCTAGGGATAGGCAGTGGACTCATAGTAAGTAAACCTCTATGAGTCACTGGTCACCACTGAAGCCCGTATTGACCAGTGAAGCTGACACCTCACAGGACAAGGCCACAGCTGAGAACTTTTGGCTCCAACCCCAATTAACTACAAGGAGACTGCAGCTGCAGGC
This sequence comes from Dinomys branickii, assembly GCA_004027595.1. NCBI lineage: Eukaryota > Metazoa > Chordata > Mammalia > Rodentia > Dinomyidae > Dinomys > Dinomys branickii. Next base: position 20,550 of record PVLD010020265.1, read on the forward strand.
TCCACACTCCTACAATAAATACCAACCCTAAGATAAGATAGTTCTCCTGATTGACCTAATTTACTACTTGGAAATATTTTCCAAGGTCCTTCTAGATTCCCACATTTTCTTCAGTATCCTCCTGCTTTGTCTGAAAACCTAATAAATATGGGCCACCCAGAGAAGTCTTGGTCTAAACTCAGAGAATATTTAATGCTGTATGAGAGTTAGACCCTCCTGGATCCCTGAAATAATTTCAGTTGTCTCATTTATTTAAGCCTTTGCCATCCACTCATTTGGGAGATTGCAGGCCTGATCAGCATGCAATAACTAAGGGTTTTTTAACCCGATAGTGAGCTGCTGGGAGAGGCTGGACTCAGTACTGCACCTCTTGCTGCCATCGCGGGAAGTGTCTGTCCTCCTGGGAAAGCCAAGTACACTCTCTGGGTTGCTGGGGGAGGCTGGACTCAGTGCTCTACCTTCTGTCACCACTGAAGGACGTGTCTGACCACCCGGGAAAGACAGGTGCTTTCTGCGGGCTATAGGGAAAGGCTGGACTCAGTGCCTCTCCTCCTGCCACCATCACAGGAGGAGGTGGACCACCCAGGAAAGCCAGGTGCACTCTGCGGGCTGCTGGAAGAGGATGGACTCAGTGCTCTACCTCCCACCGCCATCATGGGACATGTTTGACCTCCTGGGAAATCCAAGTCTGCTCTGTGGGCTACTGGGAGAGGCTGGACTCAGTGCCCCCTGTCCTACCACCATCGCAGTGCTAGGAAAACTGGCTATTCACCTGCAAAAGGTTGAACCTAGACCCATATCCCTTCTATGTGTTCAACTATAATCAAAATGGATCAAAGATCTAAACACTAGAATGGAAACAATCTGCTGGAAGACAAAATAGATAAAGCTCTTGAAGACCTAGGTAGAGGCAAAGACTTTATGAACAAAACCGCAGTTAAACAAGATATAATACCAAGAATCAGCACATAGCATAACATAAAATTAAAAAGTTTCTGCAAAGCACAGGAAACCACAATAAGAGTAAAGAGATAACTTACAGAATAGGGAAAAATTTTACCAGTTACTCCTCAATGAACTAATATTTAGAATAGATAAGAAATTTTTAAAAAAACTTTGACCCCTCAAATTTAAAACTCAAAACTGGGCACCTGAAATGAATAGACACTTCTGAGATTAAGAAACACAAATGACCAATAAATACAAGAAAAAATGTTCAACATCATTGGCCATTCAAGAAATGTAAATTAGAACAACACTAAGATTCCGTATCACTTCAGAAAGAGTAGCTGCCATCAAGAAATCAACCAACAACAAATCCTGGTGGGCAGTGGGGAGAAAGCAACTTTTCTCCATTGTTGGTGGGACTGCAAACTGATACAACCACTACTGAAATCAGTGGAGATTCCTCAAAAAACTAAAAGTGTAAGTCCATTTGACCCAGCTACTCTCTTTTAGATATCTTCTAAAGACAGTTAGATATCTGCTAAAAGAGTTGAAGATATCATACCACAGCAGTCATTCTAATTTTGTGTGGACAATGCATTTACAAGTATACCTTGACTTAGTATAATTGCCTTACATGTTTTATATGTCCTTTGGCCTATTAGTTTGGTTCTCAATCTGTGTATATGATAATTAACTTTATAGATTCTTCTAGAATAAATAGGTGAATCTGATGGTGGAAAAATAAAAGGGGCATGGAAGGAGAAGGGGAAGGAAAGTAATTGAAATGCGTTATGTACATGTTCCAGTCCTCTACAATAAATACAATCATTATGTACTACAAACATGTACTAATAAAAATGAAAACAGAGTTAATCCCAGACCTTCACATATTCACATATTCATTTGCCTTCAAGATCATGAGATCTACCAGGAGTGCACCTTGGAGAGCCAGCTTCAACTCCAGCCTCCCAGCCCTGAGTGCTGGAAACCAGGGCATCTGCAGGGCCTGCAGGAGAGACTGGTCTGCGGCCCCCAGTGAGAAGACAGCATGTGTCCCAGAATGGTCCTCAGAGTAACGTGAATAAACATAAAGCCCAAAGACAGCCTGGCAGTCTCTCCTGTGACAGGCCTGCACACTTGTCATATGCGTCTCTCATCCTCACACAGCCTAGCCCTGGTATGACACATTTCTTTCAGTCTGGAGTGTGTCTGGGGAGTATGACAGGTGGCAGGATCTAAAAGTACCCTCATCTGCCTTCAAAACACGAAAGAAAGAGGCTCAGCATGGAGCTCCTCGCTGAGATGTTATTAACAATTACAGTGACACTTTTCCAACAGAACATTCCTTTGTGATATTTGAAAGTGTACTGGCACCTGCTGTTTTGTTTGGCTTTTTGCAAGACAAGGCTATAGCCTTTGTCTTCCAAAGACAGTCAGGAGAGGATTCAAACATAGACTTCAGAGGCTGGCCAGAGACCACAGAGGGAGGGAGCCCATAGGCCACATCCTCTGGGTACCACAAGACATGTGGCAGAACTACGAGCCAAGGTATAAGATGACCAAGAAAAGCAGGGTTGGGGCTAGCACTCAGGCTTCATACTGTGGGGGTTGCTAAGCAGTGTGGGAGCTGTGGACTCGCTCCTACAGAGGAGGAGCTTCTCTGATCCTTGCACCTTCCCTAATGCCCTCCTGGAGCCAGTGAACATGCACTGTGGTGTCATGTTCTCTAAGGGTCTGTGACAGCTCACGAGAAGATAACAATATGTTCTATGAGTTTGGATACTCCTATCATTAACCCAGCAAGATATTTCTGAGACTGTATCCATGGCAGAGCAGAGAGAGTGGCTTTAAACTTCAGAGGTGGCAGGGTTCAAATCCTGACCCCACCAAGGCAGCAAGGTAGGGTGTGACCCAGACTGGATGGGACAGTAGGCATGATCTATTAATTCCAGAACACGTGCAATAAAGTTCTCAAAGCCCTGCACGTAAGTCTCATGAAAACTCAAGCAGATTTTTTTAAGATGACCTGGACTTGATGCAAATATGGGAAATATAAAAGGAAAATGTCACCATTAAGCATTTGCTATTATGTCTCTTTACAATAGCTCACTCTATGCTATAGGGTGTGTTTTAATTTTTCTCCAACTTTTACTTACCCAAACTCACTCTGTAGAGCCTGTTTTTTTCCTACTCTTAATACATGTGAAACTTTGTCACCATTTAAGCTTGTTTCAATCAATTCTTTGTTTGGGACATAAAATCACCTCTAGAAAGAGACTGCAGTATCCCGAGGGCCAGTAACTCCACCATTCACTCACCACCTCACCTGGGTTTTCCCTGCTCACAGATTTGCCTAATTAGTAGAAAAACTAGAAACAGTGCAATAAAGGATACTTAATTCCAGAATTTTAAGGGCTTCTTTAACACAGAATCCTCATTATAGCTGCCACAAAATGATGAGCCTCAGTGGCCTGGGAAATCCGTACCTCCCAGAAGTCACCTAGGTAACTGCATCATGATGAGGAAGGAGGGGGAATATACAGGAGGTCTAACCACACCATCTGTGGAGGTCAGAGAAGAGGAAGACCCTGAATACAACTCACTGACCCCAAAAATTCATGAGTGAGGAAACCTAGGTCCCAGGTAGATAAACCCTTTAGAACCCACACTCTTTGGGCCATAGACATGGAATCTAGTCTATAACACCAAATCTCTTCCAAAAGCCTTGCCATAAAGTCAGAGTTTGAAACCACAACCAAGGGACAGAGAGATGATGCTAAGTCCCCAAACAGTAGGCAGTATCTCTGTGTCAATCAGTGAAGCATGGCTTTCAATTAAGGTCTACATGCTGTCACACAATATATATCCTTCATTGTTATTCCATGTGTCTGCATAGTTACAAAATAGTTACAAATTGTAAAGTGGAAGGTCTTGATAGGTTGTTCAGCAGAAGTATATTACACATAATAAAAGGATGTCAGCTTCATATCACTGTCTTCAAATACTTCAAATAGAAAAGCAGCTAATTCCAATATGGGTTTGATTTTCTCTTCAATGTATGGAACCAGAATCAAACAGTGAAGTTCACTCTGCCAAAGGTGAAACACTTGACACTGTAACTGACGCTATGAAGGCAGGCTCAAAGTTTAACATTGAAGATACAATTATGGTTTTGAAACTACTACATAAGCAAAAACTTTGGTGTTATGAGCTAAAACAATATTTTCACTTAATTTAAAAATGTGTCATAGAAAATACTTGGGATAGGTTATGGTGTGCATAAAATTGATAATAGAATTGAAGTTAACTGCATTATTCACTTCAAATAAAACTGTAGCTTTCATGTGTTTAAATCTTTGTATGTATACATATACTGAACTTCAAAATCTCTATGACATGACTTACATAGCACTACAGAAAACAAAAGTTACCCAAGTAGTGCAATACTGTGAATCATATATTTGGTTTGTTTGCATATAATACCTAAAACCCTCAGAATCCCCTAGGTGGCAGTTTCCTTTTATATGCTGATAAGGTACCTATAGGCTAAATCCCCTAAATAGCTCCAGTCTGGTGCTGATCAGAGAGCTGAAAAATAATGTAGCGTTAGAGGGTTGGGACTTGCAGTCTAATGGTCCAACCACTGGGAAGGTAAATGTACTAAAAGTTAAATTGATAACCACTGGCCTAAGATTTAATCAGTCTTTTATGTGTATGTATATGTCTCCATAAACACACAAAATGACTGGGTTCTGAGAGCTGCCAGAGAGCTGAATATACAGCATGCCTGGATATGTCCTAAAATACCTATTACCCTTTCCAACATGCCTTGCCCTTATGTATCTGTGATAGCTAACACTGTCTGTCAACCTGACTAAGAAATGCCTAACTGCTTCACTTAGTGACTAAATGAACTTACTCAAGATGAGAGACTGACTCTGGGTGTGTGTCACCAACCAATAGGCTTGTACCCTGAATGGAATAAAAACGAAAAGGAAAAGGAAGGCTAACTTCTGTTTCTTTGGAGGAATTCCAGTCTACCTCCTCGAACACCTATCTCCTGGCTTCCAGTGTAGACTTTTCAGTCTTGCTGCTCAGACTCTCCAGCCTTCAACCAGTGCACTCACCTTTACATCAGCTACCCTTTGAGGCTGAGCATTAAACTTACTCTATATTTCAGCCAGTCAAATTGTGAGGGCCTGTGTTTGGGTTTCTGCAGTTTCAGCACTGATTGAAAAAGAATGAGATTCTGTAAATTAGGATGAAGATTTTTGGGAGTATCCTGACAAGGCCGGGTATATTGAACTCCAAGATGCTGGAAATTTTTCCAGAGGAAAAGAAATCACCACCTACTGTGGTAGAGGCATCCTCACCTGAGGAAACTAATTCTGTATTTACCAAGCATGATAACACTTACACTCTTCTAGACCCACCCTGATCACCCACTTTTGTCTCTAGGCTTATCACCATGTTCAGATTGCAAAAGTCTCTCTCAAAGGTGATATACATAATGTGTTACATGAGCAAGTCTGCTATACTCTCAAAGAAATTCTTGAGTTTTCTAACTTATAAGCAGAGGCCTGATGAACAAGTGTGAAAGTAGATTTTAAGGTTGTGGAATAATGGTAGCAAAGACACACCTAGATCAAGCTGAGTTTGTCAGTATGGACCCCCAAGTAGAGATTTTGAGTTTAATATTGTAGCTGGTGGGGTAAAAACCAGATGTGAATGTTTATTGTTTGAAGAAATATGGATCTAAAGATGGCCCAGTGTGAATGAATTAGAGATCCCTGACATTCATTGGTTTACTGCTGGTGATGGGATTAAAGGGCTCAGGAAAATGGGAATGCTAGAGTAGATCTGTCAGTTTAAGCCTAATCCTCCACACTAGGATGATCCAGAAAATGTACCCTTCACTAACACTGAGAAAAAAGTTCATGAGGGGATCACCAACATCCCTGAAAAACCCTGTCTTTGCTGTTCTCTGAATGCCAGGTCTTAAAGTAGGGGCCATGGTTACTCAACTGGGAAATTTAGGGTCAACTGGTTTAATTGAATCCTGGGTGGTAGTACTCAATCACCAAAGGCAAGGTATATGCACTTCCCCTAATCAACAGCTGAAGCAGAGCAATGATAAGAATGTGGCATTGGAGGATTAGCCATGGTGTTCACACAATGCAATAGACAGGAAAGCTACTAAAATTTTAGTAGATTGATATAATCAAAAAATTTAAGGGCAAATGAACAGAAATCTACCTTAAATCATGGTAACAAAGAATCACAGCCCCTTCCCCACTTTCCATATTTGAGTTAGTTTACAGTGGCTTGGTCCCTCTGAGGAAGGATCCTGATTCTCCACCAAAAATTTATGCAGTCAATCTTTCTTTCATCCTTCCTCACAAGGGCTAAAGCCTTTTATCAGGGTAACTCCATACTGGAGAAAAGGAAATGATCAGACTCTTCAGGTACTACTGGACATTGATTCTCAACTAAAGCTGAGCCAAAGGGATCCAAAATGTCATTGTAGCCCTCCAGTAAGAGTAGAAGCCAATGGAGGTCAGGTGATTGGTGGAGTTGAAGCAAGGGTTTAACTCACAATTGGTCCAAGAGGTCCCCATATTTATCCTGCAATTATTTCCCCCATTCCAGATGCATACTTGGAATAGATATACTTAGAACTTGGCAGAATCCTCATACAGTTTCCCTGACCTATAGTATGAAGGTTACTGTGGTGGGAAAGGCCAAATGGACGCCACTAGAGTTGCCTTTACCTTGGAACATAGAAAACTAAAAACAATATTGCATCTTTGAGGGGTTTGCTGGGATTAGTGCCATTATCAAGTCTGAAAGATGTGTGGTGATTCTCATCACATCCCCATTTAATTCTCCTATTTGGCCTGTGAAAGACAATAGGTTTTGAAGAATGGTAATAGATTACCATAAACTGAATCAAGTGGTGACTCCAATTTTAGCTGCTATTCCAGATGTAGTTTCCATGCTTAAGTAAATTACATGCCTCCTGGTACTTGGTATGAAACTCTTGATTTGACAAATGCCTTCTTCTCCATAAGACCTTCTTCTCCATAAGACCCACCAGAAACAATCTGTTTTTAGTTGCCAAGGCCAGCAATACACTTGAACTGTCCTACCTCATGGTTATATTAATTCTCCAGCCCTTATTTCCTAAGAATCTTGATCACCTTCCTCTCCCACGAGGTATCACACTGGCCAATTACATAAATATTATGTCTTGTCCACAATCATGGAATTCTACACAGCATTGCCTCTGGCCAAGGAACACATTTTATAGCCAAAGAAGTGAGGCAATGGGCTCATGCTGATGGAATACACTATAATCACCATGTTCCTCCACATCCAGAAGTGGCTGGATTGATAGAAATGTGGAATGGTTTTTTGAAGATGCAGTTACAGCACCAACTATGTGGAAATTCTCTAAAGGCTGTATATGTCTGAATCAGTGTCCACCCTATGATATTGTGTCTCCCTTCATCAAGATTCAGAGCACAGAAATCAAGGGGTGGAAGTGGGAATGGTGCCACTCATTTGTTACCCCTAGTGATACACTAGCAGAAGTTTTGCTTCCTCTTCCTATGACCTTATTCTCTGCTGGGCTACAAGCCTTAGTTCCAGAGGGGACATTTCTTGTCCCAGGACGTACAACAATGATTCTACTGAACTGGAACCCAAGACTTGGCAGGGATGACTGACCCAGACTATCAAGGGAAATTTGGGTTATTACTCCACAATGGTGGAAAAAGGTGCCTCCTAATATTACCATGCCCTGTTATTAAGGTCAATGAGAAACTACAAAAAAATAATCCAGACGGGATACCAAGTGGCCAGAATCTTCAGTAATGGAGTATGGGTCACCCCACCAGGGAAAGAACCAAGACCTACAGAGCTGCTTGCTGAAAGCCAAGGGAATACAGAAGGGGTAGTAGAAGAAGTAGTTAAATACCTAGGACCCTGTGACCAGTTAAAGAAATGAGGATTGTACTTATAATTGTTCCCTCCTATTATGTCCATATGTTTACTTTGTAATATAATGTTGATGAACTTATTATTGGCTCTTAATCCTTGTCAATCCTCTGATGTAATGTTTCAATTATGAAATGCTAGAAATGAGCATCAGGACTTCCGGGAAGATGGCGACCAGGTGAGCAGCAAAGGAGCAATCTTCCTTGAAAAACACCACCAGCTCGAGACAGACTTGGTGAGCGTGAATGCCGGGACCTCGGCTGGGAAGTTCAAATTGAGCGTGTTTCTCTGAGCTGCCGGGGGAGATGCGGTAGGGCAGCCCAAATTGCTGTGGAGAGACGCGGGAAAGCCCCAAACACTGGGCACCAGAGACGCTCCGCGCAGCAGATGGGAGGTGGCTTGGCTGGGTCTGAGCGCCCTGGGGGCACAGCCAGCTCTATCCCTCCCGCCTCCCAAACCGGCTCAGCTCGCCAGCAACTCCCGTCAGAAATCGGCTTTTTAGCAGCGGTAACGCAGGGCAGTCTCGGATCTCACGCACATCAGGCAGGCTACTCAGCCAAGGCCCTCAGCAGCCGGCAGTCCGTGGCTGAGGCGGCATGAGGAGCACAGAGGAGTGGAGCATCCCGCTCCCTCTCCCACACCTGGAGTGTGTGAGGAAACAGAAGTGGCGGGGAGCAGTGGATAACGAGCATAGCACAAAAAACTGGCACTTTGGAACCTTCCTGCCTGCAGGGACTCCAAAAACTGATGACCTATCTGCGCTCATGATCGGATCACAGAGTAGGGGAGGAGATCTGTCCCTACACCTGCAGGGAACCATGGGAAGGTAGGGGAGCAGTCTTACACACCCCACCCAGGTCTCTTGGTAGGGAGTAGCTCACCCGACAAACCAGCATCTGAACAGCCTTTTAAGCAGAACTCTCAGCAGAAAGCTTAAGGGGCATTCTCCAGAAGAGAAGGAATCACTGGAGCAGACTCTGCAGCAGACCTTTGCCTGATGAACTGCCTGGGTAATTTATTGCTCAATATTTTGAATCTGATACCCAAAAATGGGAAGACAGAAGAACAAAACGCAGTCTCAGAACTCAACCCCACCCAGAACAAGTCCTGAATGCAAGGATACAGGGGAAATAGGAAGCCACATACCCGCAAGTTACGAAACAATTGCATCCGAAATGAAACAACTCCAACAGGCCATAAAAGAGCTTAAAGCAGAAATAACCCACATACTTGCAATGATCTCTCAGACAAAAAATGAACTGAAAACTATAATGGAAGAAATGTTCCATACACATAGAGAAGAAATAGATAAAAGATTAGAAGAAAATAGGAAACAAATGGAAACGTTACAAGAGCAATTTAGGAATGAATTACCAAGAATGAAACAGGTCCAAAGTGAATGCCAGGATTTGAAAACTTCCACGAAAAGCATGCAAAACCACTTAAATGAAACCAAAGATAGAATTTCACACCTTGAAGACAGCATGGCAGCTTATGAGCGAGAAAGGAAGGATCTCATAAAATCATCAAAGACACAAGAAAAATCAATCCAACAGCTGCAACATGAGGCAAAACGAAATAATATGCGAGTAATAGGAGTGAGTGAAACAGCAGGAGACCACACAAACGATATAAAAAGAATATTTGCTGAAATAATAGCAGAAAATTTCCCAAGCAAGGTAAAAGATACTGAGGTACAGTTAATCGAGGCATATTGAACCCCAATGATCCATAAAGCAAAGAAAAACACACATAGACATATAATAGTCAAGATTACATACATCCAGCAAAAGAACACAATATTAAAAGCTGCTAGAGAAATGAAACAGATCACCTATAAAGGAAAGCCCATCAGAATCACAGCACACTACTCAACGGAAACCATGAAATCAAGAAGAGCTTGGAGTGAGATACTACAGATTCTGAGACGAAACAACTTCCAACCCAGACTGATGTATCCTGCAAAACTATACCTCAAATTCAATGGAGAAATAAAATATTTCCACGACAAAGAACAACTGAAGAACTTCATGAGTGCCAAACCATCATTGCAAAAAGCACTAGAAGATATTCTAGACAGAGAAAAAAGAGACCACAATCACAAGAACAACAATAGAAATCACTCTGTAAAGAGAACAACTAAGTAAACAGTCAGCAAAAGAAGGAAAACAGCAACAAGTAAATAACGTGACTAGAACAATCCAACATATAACCATTATAACCATTAATGTAAATGGCCTCAATTCAGAAGTCAAAAGGAAAGATTGGAAGAGTGGATTAAGGAACACAATCCAACGATATGCTGTATACAGGAAACATATTTCACTCAAAAGGAAATCCACAGATTGAAAGTTAAAGGTTGGAAAACAATTCTCCATGAAATAGGTCCCCAGAAAAAAGCAGGGGTAGATATTATGTTTGCAAACAATGTAAACTTCAAACCAAAAACAATCAAAAGAGATAAAGAAGGCCATTACATACTAGTTAGGGGAAAGCTGCAAGAGGAAGAGGTAACAACCCTAAACATTTATCCACCGAACAATGGAGCACCTAAATTTACAAGTCAAATCTTAACAGATGTGAAAAAAAAAAATAACTAATAACACTATTGTAATAGGGGACCTAAACACCCCTCTGACACAAAGAGACAGGTCAACCGGACAGAAACTGAGCAAAGAAATAACAGACTTGAACCAAAAGTGTGAACACATGGACTTAGTAGATGTATACAGAGTGTTCCACCCCAGAACATCAGAATACACATTTTTCTCAGCTGCACATGGGTCTTTCTCCAAAATAGACCACATTCTAGCCCATAGAGCATATCTACCTAAATGCAAAAGAATTGAAATTATCCCATCCATATTATTGGACCACAGTGCAATGAAATTGGAAATTAATGACAAAGAGAACTCCAAAAACCACATAAACACATGGAAATTAGACAACAACCTCCTGAATAACCAATGGGTCACACAAGAAGTTAAAGAAGAAATTAAAAAATACCTACAAATAAATGAAAGTGCAAGGACAACCTACTGGAATCTGTGGGATGCAATGAAAGCAGTTCTCAGAGGGAAATTTATAGCAATGAACTCAGATAAAAAGAAAACAGAAAGAGAGCAAATAAATAACCTAATGCTACACCTCAAACTCTTAGAAAAAGAGCAACAAGCCAAACCAAGAGCCCAAAGAAGGGAGGAGATTATAAAACTCAGGGCAGAAATTAATGCAATAGAGCTGAAGAAAACTCTACAAAAAATTAGTGAATCAAAGAGTTGGTTATTTGAAAGAATAAATAAAACTGATAAACCCCCAGCCAACCTTATCAAAAAAAGAAGGGAAAGATCTCAAATTCATGCAATAAGGAACGAAGAGGATGAAGTCACTATAGATCCCACAGAAATCCAAGAGATCACTAATACCTACTTTGAAAATCTGCATTCCCATAGGATAGAAAATACAGAAGAGTGCTGGCTTCGGCAGCACATATACTAAAATTAGAAAATACAGAAGAAATGGACAGATTCCTAGAAAGGTACAAATTACCAAAATTGAATAAGGAAGATGTAAAAATCCTGAGCAACCCAATATCAATTAATGAGATTGAAAGCATTATTAAAAACTTACCAACAAAGAAAAGCCCAGGCCCTGATGGATTCACAGCAGAATTCTATAAAACATTCAGACAAGATCTAATGCCAACACTCCTCAAACTCTTCAATGAAATCGAAAAGAAAGCAACTCTCCACAACACATTTCTGGAGGCAAATATACTGATACCAAAGCCAGAGAGCGACCCAACCAAGAAAGAGAGCTACAGGCCAATCTCTCTAATGAAAATAGATGCAAAGATACTCAACAAAATATTGGCAAATAGATTACAGCAAATCATAAGGAAAATTATACACCACGACCAGGTAGGATTCGTTCCAGGAATGCAGGGATGGTTCAATATTCGCAAATCAATAAATGTAATACACTATATTAATACAGTCAAAGACAAAAACCACATGATCATCTCAATAGATGCAGAAAAGGCTTTCGATAAAGTCCAACATGCATTCATGTTAAAAACCTTAGAAAAAATAGGAATATATGGCCTCTACCTCAATCTGATCATAGCCATCTCTAATAAACCAACAGCCAACATCATACTAAATGGACATAAACTGAAAACTTTCACTTTAAAGTCAGGAACAAGACAAGGATGTCCATTGTCACCACTCCTATTCAACATAGTCCTGGAAGAATTAGCCAGAGCAATCAGACAAGAGAGAGAAATAAAAGGAATAAGGATAGGAAAGGAAGAAGTCAAACTATCACTATTTGCAGATGACATCATGCTATACATGGAGGACCCCAAAAACTCCACAAGAAAACTCCTGGAATTAATTGACAAATTCAGCCGCGTAGCTAGATACAAAGTCAACATCCCAAAATCAATAGCATTCCTATATAAGAACAACAAACAGACTGAGAGAAAAATTGAGGAAACCATACCATTTACAATAACAACCAAGAAATTGAAATACTTAGGAATCAATCTAACAAAGAATGTGAAAGATTTATTCAGTAAAAAACTACAGTACTCTGAAAAAGGAAATCGAACAGGATTTCAATAAATGCAAAAACATACCCTGATCATGGTTAGGAAGAACTAACATTGTAAAAACGGCCATACTACCAAAACTGTTGTACAGATTCAATGCAATTCCCATTAAAGTACGGTTAGCATACCTCACAGATCTAGAGAAAAGATGCCTCAAATTCATCTGGAACCAGAAGAGACCCAGAATAGCAAAAGCAATCTTGGGCAATAAGGACAAGTCAGGGATCCGGGGAAGATGGCGACCAGGTGAGCAGCCAGGGAGCGAACCTCCTTAATAAACACCACCAGCTCGAGACAGACTTGGCGAGCGTGAATGCCGGGACCTCAGCTGGGAAGTTTAAACTGGGCGTATTTCTCTGAGATGCCGGGGGAGATGTGGTAGGGCGGACCAGGCTGCCGGGGCGAGACGTGGGAAAGCCCCAGACGCTGGGAGCCGGGGACCATCCCCGCGGGGAAGAAGCTTGGCTCAGTCCAAGCGCAGTGGGAGCGCGGCCGTCTCGGTCCCTCCCGCCTCCCGAGCCGGTGCACCCCCCGGCGACTCCCGACAGAGATTGGCTTGCTAGCGGCGGAGACGCCCGGCAATCCCACGTTTCGCGAGTGTCGGGCGAGCCGCGCGGAGGGCCCCAAACGCCGCCGGAAGCGGAGAGAAAGATTTACTGGGTCCTAGCGCCCTGAGAGCACGGACGGCTCGATCCCTCCCGCCCCCCGAGCCGGCGCAGCCCCCCGGCGACTCCCGACAGAGATCGGCTTGTTAGCGGCGGAGACGCCCGGCAATCCCACGTTTCGCGCGTGTCGGGCGGGCCGCGCGGAGGGCTCCAAACGCCGCCGGAAGCGGAGAGAAAGATTTGCTGGGTCCTAGCGCCCCGAGAATACAGACAACTCGATCCCTCCCGCCCCCTGACCCGGCGCAGCTCTCCAGCGACTCCCGACAGAGATCGGCTCTCTGGCGGCGGCAACGCCCAGCGGTCTCACGTTTCGTGCGCATCGGGCGGGCCACACAGAAAGCCCCAAAGGATAGACTGGCACCTTGGAACCTTCATGCCTGCAGGGACTCCAATAACTGGTGAGATATCGGCGCTCGCGACCAGATCACCGAGTGGGGGAGGAGATCCATCCCTATACCTGCAGGGAACCCTGGGAGGGTGGGGGAGCAGTCTTACACACCTCACCCAGGTCACTAGGTAGGGAGTATCTA